>APFE030027293.1:0-14801 GCA_000404065.3 Pinus taeda
GCTGTTGTAAAGGCTTGTTGCAAAGGAGCTCATGAAGAAAGAAGAGAAGAAGATGACTATTGATAGTCATAGCAGAGGTTCAAAGAGAATCCACAGCAGAGGATATAAGAAAGAGGATGCCAAATCAAATGGAAAGAGGACGAGTCAAGAATAAATTGACAAAGAGGTTGTTGAATTAAAAAAACAACTCAATGCATTAGGGAGAATGCTTGAGGAAACCCAGAGACTAGGTTGGGTCTTGAGGAAAAAACAGTGAAGTGGCATGAAATACAAAGAAGGCTACAGTAAAAGCAAGTGAAGTGGTTGAAGGAAAAACTCAAGGAAGTTGAGTTAGAAATGGAAGAATCCATTTGTGAACCAGAACCAGGAGAATTTCTAGGAGAAAGTGAAGATGAAAACTTGAAGATTGAAACTTCAAGTGAGGCCAAAGGGTCACATGGGTTTAAAACTAACAATTTGTGTATGTATGCAGGTGAAACATGTAAATAAGGACAATTCATTGATATTGTCACGAAGAAGGAAGAAGACTAGCAGAATCTAAATTATGTTATGGAAAAAGATGAGATAGATAGATCTCATATGCAGCTAGAGAAAGATGTCAAGCAACTGAGTGAAAGGCTTGAGGAGATTGAAGAAGAGACTATCAAAGAATTTCTAAATCATATGAATGATTTAGAACAGCAAGCAGATATGATGGCTGAACCATCAAGTGAGACCATAGGGTCTTATATTTTTAAAACTAATAGTTTGTATATGATGGCAGATATTGTAGTAGAAAAGCAGCCATTTGAAGATATCTTCAGAGGAAATAAAGATCTAGAAGCAAAAGGTGACAAAGAAAACTTTCCAGAAGAGAAGGAATTTGACTACATACAGAAGAAAAGGTTTATGGATGAATTTGTAGAAGCTGTCATGGAGATGAGGAATCAAGATCTTATTCTGATGAAGAATAAAGAAATATTGTCTCATAAAGGTAATCAAATAATTTTTATTAATGTTATTGATGAAAAGCAAATGCAGGAGAATGTTAATGTAGATGGTGAGATAAGGATAGCTCTTAGAGAAGAGTTACAGAGGGACAACAAGGAAAAATGTACTGAAGAAGAAGAAACTATGTTAGCTGAAAACATAGCAAAGGACCAGAAATTCACCATAATGATAGGCACATTGGAAATAGCCATGAAAGCTGTTGAGACAATTAGTGAAGAAGAAGAACATCTACTAAAAGATGTTAAGGAAGAAGAAATCTATGCAAAAGACTTAACAAAAGGAGAAAGGACATCTGATGATCTATCCATAACAAAGGAAGGTATGGAGAATTGTGTAAAATTGCCAAAATTTACTCCAATTAAAGTTATTGAGTTATATATGAAATTAGATTTCCAAAGAAGGGGGTTAGAAAAACAGAGAATATATGTTCAAGATAAATTGTTGAAAAGGGAAGGCAAAAGAATTTTCATGAATGACAGTCATAAGGAAAAGGAGATGGATATGAGAGTTCAGCAGATTAACACTGCAAAAGAAGGAGTTCACTATGGTGAACAAGGGTAGGAAGATATCATTGAATAAAATAATGTGGAAGAGAGACTAATGGACAGTCTCGAGAATTATTTTGAGAATTCAAATCAGCATATTTATGTGCTGACAAAGGAGAAAGAAACAGGGCAACAAAATGAATTGTTGCCAAAGGAAAACAAGGCACAACAGCTTTGTGTTTTTAATTTTAACAAGCATTTTGTGAATGCAAGTTTTGTTGCAATTGTTGGAGGATATTTGGCACAATTGAAAAACCAAATAAAGGTGAAAGAAGATAATTCTATGGAAGAACTCAATCCATGGAATAGAGAAATTAATTTGTTGGAGAAAGTGTTGAACAATCATGATTCAATCATGAAAAAGGGTAAGGATGATAGGGAGGTAGTCATCATAGGAGTCACAACAAGCATTGAAGCAAGAAAAACAAGAAAACCAATAGTTGGAGCAAGCAAAATAGAATTCAGCAAAGAAACCAAAGCAAAAGTTGAAGTAAGTAAAGAAAACTAGCAGCAGATTGAAGAACTAGTGGACAACAACAACCTGAAACAAAAAGAAAGAGGCATAAATACAAAGAAGAAAATGGATCAGTTCAAAGATGTACTGGAGACAGAGATTGAAGAAATGTGGGAGCTGATGATGAAGTAGTTCAAATGGAGGAAAATGATAGCAACAGGAAGAAAGATCAACCAGAACTTGAATCTGATTGATGAGAAGAAGAAGATAGAGAAAAAGATAGCAAAAGTGCAACAACAACCAGGGAACAAAGCATGTGGACAGTTATGGAACAAAGTGTTGGATCCAAGAAGACAAAGACCAGAAGACACATGATCAAGAGTCTGATGCAGGAATATCTAACCCCCCCAATCAAACAAAGGAATCCAAGGTGGACATGGACCATCGAGCTAAACAAAGGGACTTTCTGTTTAAAACAGAGCTTAAAATGATGGAATGGATAAGTCTCTCGAAGACTTTATAAAATGTAATACTGCCACATATGTATGCATGTAGCGAGCTTTAGGGCTTTAGTTGAGAGTTTTGAGGAAAGGATGTGATAAGATCCTTCACAGTGATCCAATCCAGTGTTTCCATATAAATATGTGTGTGATGAACCTACGCATTCAATAGGAGAGGGAGCGAGACAGATAATTATATGCAAGCCTATGGGTGATCCAATCCAGTGTTTCCATATAAATATGTGTGTGATGAACCTACGCATTCAATAGGAGAGGGAGCGAGACAGATAATTATATGCAAGCCTATGGGTAGAGTCAAAAGGGAGAGGCTACAACATTGAAGAACTGGCCTGTGTGAGACTTAGAGTCTCAGATATGTAATTTGTTGTTTATATTAATATATGGAGATGTTATTTTCTGACTGTGTCAAAATATTGAAGACTTTTTCATAAATGATTTACAGTGAATTCGTAGGTTCTGAATTAAGTTGCGGGAAGAATTCTAAAGGATGCAGAGGAACGAAGTGATTCAAAGGAATCACCATGGGTCATTGAATCCAATTGATGGATAGAGTGAAGCTCTGAAGAAATAGTGAAGTGAGACTACGCAGAGGTGCAAAATGATTCGAAGAAAATGTAATGGATTGTTGAACCCTTCAAAGGTTCGAGTAATGCTCTGGAAGGACGTTGGTTAATGGAGTTGTGAAGTTAAGTGCAGATGAGAACGAGTGGAACAGCAGAAGAACAAAAGGTTAAAACCTAAGGAAAACCCAAATCATCGAAGATTTGAAGAAAACGCGGAAAAATTCTAAGTAAAAGGATTGAACAGAGGAGTGAAGATTCATGCTCAGGAACCATTAGATCTAGGAAGATCAATGGCTGAGACCGAATCAGCCCCAAAAAAATATCGCATTGCATCAATTCAAGTGGAAGAGGGATTGGCCTATGGAACTGCCGAACTCCGATATGGTGATATAACTGGAACCAAAGTTCCATAACGGTGGATTTAAATCCCTATCGGGTCCAAATATATGATCGCATCAGAGTGAAGAGAAGTGAAAACTCCAATAGCAGAGTCACAAGTGTCGGTGAGTGGTGGTAAAATGGATCGGTGATCGCATCAACCGGAGTTCGGAAGAGGAACCTTACAGTGGTGGACCCAACGATATATAGATTCGGGTATATATATTGTAAATTCTAGAATACGTGTGCAGAGCAAAATTTTAATGAAATTCCTTTATGTTCAATAAAGTGATGGTTGAGTCTTCCAAGAAAAAAACATATATAATATGTTTCGATAGTTGCATATCAGAAAGGAATGGGTGATGAGGGCACGTGAAGAACCCGACAACAATTGCGATAAAGATGAAATATCGGGAAGTGTGTCAAGACCGCATGAAGGGTGGAAAATGTGATTTGGGAGTATTTCCCTTTGTAAATGGGTTTTCCTTTGCAATGGTTTATTAAGTGAAAAGGCGCCAATAGTGTGTTAACCCATACATAACTAATTGTTGAAGGTGAATGGTTACATATAGGTAAATTATGGGTTATGTAAAGGAGTTGAAGGGTTGCTAATTCTCAATAGAAGGATTCTAAAGGAAGACTTTAATAAATTCAAGTAAAAGATTTCTATGGGGTTTTAATTTCGATAGGAGGTTTCAGGCGGGGTGATTGGTTCTGATACAAAGGAACTGTGTATAAGAGGGTCTAACTCATAGCGGTTGAAGATTTAACTCCATTGCAGAGTTAAATACCTTGGATGGTTGAGTTTATGCAAATTCTTGCATACTGTGGGTATATGCGAGGTCTTACCATGCACCACCACAAAAAAATCATTAAATTTGTACTAGTTAAAATGTTCGGAACAATTTTTTTTGCTAATATTAAACTTGTTTTGTCATAATTATGATATTTGTAAAATTAAAAGATTCAAAATTATATTATAAAAATGTATAGTCACTAATTTATTAAATGGATAAATCTTGTATGATTAATTATATGTGGATATGATTATATTGTTAAGATGAAAAAAATATTACTAATTTTAAGAGATAAGTTTTAAGAAAACAATTATGTTAATAAATTTCTGAAATGTACGATATGCGAATTATTAAAATAAAATAATAATAACAAATATATTAAACCATTAAATTTATACAAAAAATAAAATATACTTACTTTAAAATAAAAATGTTTCTATATTATACTAACAAAATATGAAAATTAAAAAAAAAAAAATCTTATACATAACATTGTATAATAATTATCATAATACTAAATATAATCCATAACACTTTTTTTTTACATTGTAAATATAAAAAAATTAATTATTAGCACTATATAAACAAACAAATATCACTTTCACCCACTGGTATTATACAAAAGTATTATAATTGATGTGATATCAATATTAAAATATTTACAATGAAAAAATAATGAAAGTTTGTTTTCCTTTTTTTTTTCTTTTTTCTTTTTTTCCTTTTTTGCTAGATAATGTGAGTTTTGTGATGACTAGCATGTCTAATTTGTGGCTTGTAGCATGAATAAGGCACAAGTCAAGAAGACCTTCTCACTACTATAATCAGCATATCTCTCATAATATTTTTTGGTCCCTTTTACTTTAATTTGTGTTATGTAGGGCGTTCGTTGTTCGCATGTGGATGCATTTTGGGGTTGAAATGCAGAGTTTGTTTCTACAGTTTCTCTCTATTTGTTCCTTTTTTCTTTTTCTCTTGTTTTTTGTTATTGTTATTTGTATCTTTTGCTACTGTTGTTGCTATTTTTTGTTTGTTTAAATTTAAACATTTCTGAGCCTGACTAATTTGTTAAAATTTAGATGTGATGTAGTGTAGGTATATGAAGATGGAGGATTTTGATGAGACTCTTCAAATATCTTTGTGAGAGAGATGTGGGCCAGTGCAACAGAGGAGAGGTAGATGGTGAGTTCTTATTTGGTGGAAAACCCATGTATGATATGCTATGAAATTGTTCTCATTTCAAATAAAAAGTTCTCCTCCCTTCACTATTTAGGGTTTGTGATTTTGGTCTTTGAATAAAATGTAATTAATTTTGCATAATATTTTTGTTCTATTTTTGTGCCTTTTCAAGAATTCTCATTAGATGTTTTGATCTTTATTTAATATTTTATGGTTTGACTTTTGTGTAGTTTAGTGGGTGGGAGATTTTTATAGTTCCTAATGGTCCAAGATTTCATAGATGTACTGGGTAAAGGTGAATGTTATGTTGTATCTATGGTCACATGTTTTTATTTAAATTAGAAGAATTTTACATTATTGGTAATTTGTTTAATTATGAGTGTAATGAAATGTAAGTAAAAGAATGTAGAGGCTCACTAATGAAACTATTGAAATATCTTCTTTGAGAGAGACATTATAGTGGAGTGCAAATAAAAACGTGGAGGTAAGTTTTCTTTTGGTGCAAAATCCATTCATAATCTACTGCAAAATCTTCTTGCAAAAAATATTATAGTTCTTTTCGCTCTTTACTTATTTAGGGTTTAGGATTTTTGGTGTTTGAATAAGATATATATTTTGTTGCATAATATTATTCATAAGATATTTGGTCTTTGTTTCAGATTAAAATTTTATTTGTCTATATTTAATACTACTCTATTTTTTGATGTGTAGGATTTCCTTGGTGTTGTAGCAACTACAACCACCCTCCAACATTTTTGCCTACACCCAAATTCGAAGCATCCCTTGAGAGTTTCACTTGACGGTTGCATACACTCAGGTTCACTCTGTGAGCTCATGTGAACCTTCGCACCCTCCTTTCTTATTCATTCCACCCAAGCTTTTGCATGTTGATGTCAATATCTTGCTTGCGACTATGTTCTGGTCATGCTCAAGGTCTTCGCTTCGTGTGTACATGTTATGTTCACTATGAAAGCATATATTGTACTCACACAGAGAGTCACATTCATTGTCGCACAAACGTCGTCATGGTTGATCAACGATCAATCATGATTGTTGTGCTTGTCGCTTGCACCGTTAGTCAGTCGTGTTGAACATGTGTGTCTGATTGGTTTGAGTCATCTCGTCGTCAATTCATGTGGGTGTGTTTTTGTAATATCACATTTGCATCTTTCACTCGTTCACACACTTAGTCATTTTGCTAAAGTTCTGACGACTGGACTTCCCTCTGATAACCAGACCATCACCCCGCCATCAACTAGATCAACTATCATCCAGAATAGAACAAAAGCACCAAGCAAGTATTTTCAAACTACGCTGCCTACAAATAATTTAATTAGCCTTCATGCTGGCCACATAGAGAGTCAGACCCAACAATCACCCCGGGACTTACTCCCCTAAAAAATTGCGCAGAGGTTGTTGACCTTAGCCACTTTGATGACTGAGGAAATTACCCAAATAGGTCAAACAGAGACCAAGTGCCCGTCCCTATCTCCCTCAGAAAATTGCGTAGTTTTCTTAGTCAGTCCTCCCGACAGTCGATCTATTACTCATCTAGGGAATTGCACAGATTTCATGAGCAGACCTTCTATTTCCCAATAGTCTGCTCATCTTGGAAATTGCATAGAGATGATCAGCAAGATGACCTCCTAGCACCTGTGCAATTCCTCTTACCAACGGCTCCCAACAACAGACTAACAATTCCCTCCAAGAATTATGCAGGTTCTGCTACCAAGCTCCCAACAGCTGACTACCTATTACCCTTGGGAATTGTGTAGTTTCTGCTACAAGTGACCCAGCATCCAGCTGCTAGTTCCCTCTAGGAATTGTGCAGTTTTGGCTACCAGGCTCTCGGCCAGTTACCCCAAAAAAACTGCGCAAATCCTGTCTGCCAATCCTCCCTGTAACTCGACCTGTTCCTCCAAGAAATTGTGCAAATTGTGCTATCAAGCCCTTAATGCCCGCTCATTTCGGAAAATTCGCAGATTTTGTCTGCCTTGCCTTCCCGCAACCTGGACTGTCCCTACAAAAAATTGCACAATTTTTCCTTCCAGTGAGCCAAACCTCACGAATAGTCAATGTCATGTCAGATTGTCCATATTCATCACCCAGTGGCCCTTGCACAGTTTTCATCAGCAGTGCCCAGAGCCATCATCCTGCCTTGCAACCTTATTGCGTCTCCCAGTCACCTGCATTCAAAATTATCAAGTTTCATGGTAGACTAAGAGGTTTTTGGATTTGATGTCGTCTCGTCATCAGTAACTGCAAGTACAGGTACACCAACAAACATGGCATGACGAGAAATGGGATTAGCAAAGGGAGCACATGTAGAAGGACAAGTTCACCAACAGATGAATGAACGATGCATGCGAAGAGATGTGCTAACGAATGATTGATCATGCAAAGATGTGTTCGAGGATGGAAGGATGAGAAAACATGCAATATGTGCTCACAGACGGACGAATGGATGAACATGCACCTTTCATGATCAGATGAGCCTATCAAGCCTTCTAACATACAAGAAAGAGGCAACGTGCCAAAGCAACATCAAGAAAACCAATGACCATCGAAGACTTCGCACACTTTGCCATGCGGAGGCGAAGCTGTAACACACCATGAAGACATCCATTACCCAACATCACTGCAGCTCGACATGCACTCCAAAAGCAACACAAATGTACCAACACTGTCATGTCGAGTTCTGTCATGAGTCATGTCATCCACATCTCTACTGTGGGCCATGTTGTCAATCAACGTAATGTAACATGGAAGTCCAAGAGAGCCACTTATTGTACAAAGAGTCATGTAAAGTTGAAAATTCATGGAAGTCAAACAGTCATGAGGGTAGTCAAATAGCCACAAGGGTCAGTTTCACCCTTGGCTATAAATACCCCCTCATTTTTACATGAAAAAACTTTTCACCTCAGCTCCTCCCACATAGCCAAGAGTCTGTAATCTTTTCTTTGAGGAGTAAGTAGTGACTCTAACGTCCCGCACACGGGTTAGTGATGTATGGTGTAACAATGTGTCTTGGAACTTTCACTTAATTCAGAAGCCTGCTAACAAGCCAACACATTTTCACACATGTATTGTAACTATTGTAAGACTAATCTTGAACACTTGTAATGCATGTTGCTTTAACCTGTGTTGAAAACTTGAACTTATTTCACTTGTTGTAATACATAATATGTTAATTAGAATGTGTTGTATATGTTGTTAATGTTGTCTCACCCATGGTGGCTACCTCCTCGGACATCAGAAAAACCTTCACATAAAACTTGTTGTAACAACCGTTGCACTCACATGGACTCATCCGTTGAGTTTTGTACGTGTTATCTTCCCTTGTGTGTTGTGACTACCACATTTGTGTGGACTGCTCCTTCGGAAGTTGTGCACATCTTGTTGTGTTGTGTGTTCCTAGTAGATTTGGAGCTACCTCCCAACCAACTTGGAACTCACTCTCACCCTCTCCCTTTACAGTGAAAGAACCGTTGACACAAGTAACACTAGAAATCACCAAGCACATGAACATCACTTCTCGAAGACAAAGCATACAACTCTCCTGTGCTGACAAGCAAGAGTTGAGGAAAATCCTTAAGAAAATGGCACCGAGCCATCATATCGGATGGGAATCCCACACCAAACACTGTGAGGTCTTGTTGGGACTTCATACCGAGGTGATCCCCTGAATGTTTCCAAGTCTAGCACCGTCCACATTTCTGGTGCTAGAAGGAGGGAAGCTAGTTGTATATGGCTGAACATCCTCTCACACTCATTCATCAACCATCTGGTCTAAGGCAGTAACTCACATTCCCTCTCACCTACATACGACTCTATAGTTGGTTACTCCTCATCTCCCAGGATGGAACACAAGATTTTGTATCAACACCATTGCTCCATCCGTCCCATCACTCGCCAGTTCGCGAAAGCACTCAAACTGATCCCAGGAATACAACATCTTACATACGCATCAAGAAAGCCAAAAGCCACTCCAACAGGATTTGTTGTGTCATCGGTGGAAGAAGAAGTCCTTGCCACACTTGAAGGTCTGACAAAAGCTATTGAATATGGAGAGGAAACTCCAATCTTCCGGCAAGGCAAACAAGATGCTCTTGTGATCTTAGGATTGAACTCCAGTACAGGAGGTGGAGGGGAAGGCAGAGGAGGAGGCGGACTTGGAGGGGAAGGAAGAGGAGGAGGCGGACTTGGAGGGGAAGGAAGAGGAGGAGGCGGCGGTGGAGATGAACCAACAGACTTAGAGCCGGAATCATCAAATTCTGAAAGAGAGGAGGAGGGCAAAGAAGAAGAAGAAATGGCTTACCCGACTCTCTCGGTTGTTCTACAAAAGATGTTGAAGCGAACTGAGAGAATGAACATCAAGTTCAACCCCAACAACACGGTGAAGGTAGAAGACCACTTGGACAACTTCTACCTACAGTTGTAGACCCTTGAGGTACGATACAATGAAGTAGCATGTAGATTGTTTCCATGTACCTTGGATGGTCGTGCATTTGCATGGTATCACAGCCTTCCACCAAACTCTATACAGAACTGGGTTGCATTCAAATGCATGTTCCTTGAAAAATTTTCTAATGATAAGACCCCAGTCATGCTACTCAAAGAATTGGGAAGCCTCAAGGTGGAGGGAAAATAGAAAGTGAAAGACCTTAATCATAGGTTTACATGCATATTGAACAAGTTTACAATGGACACTAAGCCTCATGACTCCATCACGGTTGATTACTACACGTCCACACTTCCAACCAGCATTGCAAAGTTCATCAAGCAAGCTGTGAAACCAACACTCTTAGAAAATTGCAAAGAGGTTATTGTTGTTGAAAAATACCTATGCACAATTTGAGTCATCAAGGATAATGAATAAGTAGAGGACTCCAAGGATGCAAGCAGGAAGTCTCAAGCAATAGTGAACAAGGGTAGAGATAAGGAAGCAACTGATATTGAGACCCTCACTCACCTTGTCAAGAACTTGACTATAGAAGTGTTTGAACTCAGAAAACAGAAAACAAACACATTTTCAAATAACCATCTGCCCAAACACAGATAGGAAAACAACTCATCAAGTAGCAACCAGTTCACTCCAAAAACTACGCAGAAGCTTGTGTTCCAGGTCGAATAGTGTGCAGATCTTAAGTTCTATTCTTTCCATGAAGAACATCACCCCAAGAATTCTTGTTCAGACTAGAAGCGAGTCGCAAGGTCTTTCTGTAGTCATACACTTGATGTAGAAAGCAATATGCAAGAGGAGCTAGAAGAAACTGATGATAACGAAGAGTTTGCACTTGATGAGCCATCAATCTCTGGGCATGCGGTGAACGCGTATCAGTGCTATCGAATGATGTCAAAGATGAAGACCAAGAAGCAACCCCAAAAGAAAACTGACTATTACAATCTTTGGATTAAAGGGGCTCCCCCCACACTTGGGGAAATGCAAGACAAGATGAGACTATTGATGAGGAAGACAACGACAGACAAGAGTACATCCATGAGTAGCAAAGTGCAAAACACTCTGCTGGACAACACGAACACCCATCCTACTAATCAGCCTCATCATTAGGTAATTATATGGGCCTTGGTTCACCTCCTAGCTATTCAAATCAACTCTTCTCGCAATTTATTGCATGTTTTGATTATATTTTGTTTAATGAGATGAGTTAAAGTGAGATATTAGGCCTAATGGACTAATATGCATTGAATGTAGGTTTGAAAGAGAAAATCAAGGAATTTTGGCAAGAATAAGGTTTGAAACTCAAATGGGACAAGGGAGAGAGACTGTAGGAGGTAAATTCTCCTCATTTACTCCTCCCCCATTCCAATATTCCTCCATTAATCACACTAGCTCAGAGTGCAGTCAACCAAGTCATGAAGATCAAAAGGCAATCGAGCAAGTGATAGACAAAGAGTTAGTTCATCTCGAGTTTGGGAGTAGAGCCTCCCTAGATTTAAGGAAGTTGTTGGGGACTTCAGTTGTATAAGCAGAGAGGCCTAGAGCCTCATTAGGATTCAAAATTTTGTTGTAAGAACACTAGTTATTTTCGAGCTCCAAACTTATGGAAGACATTGATGTAATTTTCAGTTTTGATAATAAAAACGAGTTTTTTCTTGATCCAGCACTGAGTTAACTCGGAGGGCTGAAGCTCTTGGGTTAGGGCCCAACCCTAGTAGCAAAGGATCCTCTTCTTGTATCTGTATGCTTGGCTTAGTTTCATAGGTTCATGGTTAAATTGTCTCCAGAAGTATTTCATTGCAAGTATTGTGGATTTGATTAGTGTTTATTAGTTTGCTTCCATTTGTGCTTTACTTCAGTAGCAATTTAGAAGGGATAAAATGAGAACCAAAAAGCTTTCAATAGTTGTCTTCGACTCACCTCTTCCCTTAGGGATCATGATTTGAGGAAAACACCCTTATGTAGCCCAAAAAGACAGATTTCCATTTTCTCATAAGGTTTAGAGTTTATTGTACTTCAACCAGCATTTGATCATTTTTGCAAGGGTAGGATTTAGTTACCATCTCTTCCATCTTCAATCTTACAATAGATCTCATCCATGATTCCATTTTATTCAGCAATTTTCCTCATGCATGAAGTAGACAGCTAGTTCATTGAATTCAGCTTTTCTAGCTTGTTAGAATTCTTCTTGTTTACATGACTTTTTGGAAATTATAAATGTTTGATGCAGAGCAGGTGCTTCAAAAATCTAAAGAGATCTCATAGCAAGCAACCACCTTCCAACTTCATCCATCCATAATCATTCCTTGCTTTCACCAAGATCTTCACCAATCTCATCATTTTACATAGAAATTCCTCCAAGCATGTTGAGCGAATCCAACCATATCCTAACCTTGGTTCTAAGTTTTGAGTGATCCTAGGCATTTTTTCACTCCATTCCACCCATCCACCAGCTTCCCTAAGCCTTCCATCACCTCCAGCAACCATCGTTTTCCTCTCGGCTGTTTCCTGTAGAAATACACGGAATCCTATAGGTTTCTGGTACAACCTATAGTGTTGGCTTGATGGGGCCTGACCCAGGTTTGGAGTTAATTAGCCAAACAAATCCTTGTACTACAGGCCCTTTTAGCAATATCCTATGGAGCGTGAACTGAGGTCTCACCCGAAGCAGTATGGGGGGATGCTAGAACCAAGTTTCCGCACCCTTGAGATGTTTGAGTGGTCGACTTAGTCCAACTAGGAATGCCTTCTCACAGGTCACTTCACGCACTACCCTGACCTGCGGGACCTTCACGCTTTGTTATAATCACCTTCCTGCAACCCTAATCAGGGGCTTAGGTGATTTTACACTGCTAAGGCAGCGATTTTCCCTCTTTCCCTAAGTTACACTGCGAATCTTACTTATCTTCTTATAATTGTTAGTTAACTTCGCGTAAATAGATACTTATCTTATATTCGCTTATTCAACACATTCATATAAGTTTTTGCAGCAAATAAACAATAAACTTGCAATTCATACCCAATATACTTCAATGCATAAAACAAGAAAAAGGCACACAGAATGATAAGAAACTTCTCTTTATTATTTTCTCCAATGTTTACAAACTCAACTCACCCTGGGCACTCAGTTGCAGGGGTCCCTGCACTTAGATGCGGACTACTAGGCCTCTACGCACTTAGCTGCAGAGCTTCCTCCTACTCTACAACCCAAAGACTCGACTTTACACTTCAACTTAGACTCAATTTTTCATCTTCTCTTAGAATGATCAATGTCTTAGATGTCTCTTTACAACTTAGATCCTCACTCTATTTATACAATCCCATGGTCCGCAGACCATGGGTAGAACTCTCAAGCCGACGTTACATTACAAAAGTAAGGGTGGGCAACCATGTTGGGCTATTTAATTGCTTAAATTGCTTTCATTAAATTATCAACCAGGGAAACTCGTAAGCTTATGATGATGCCAACAAAATATATGCAAGAGTAGGCAACTAACTCTATGTCTAACTAAATGATTTCTGATTCAATATAATATGCAAGGGAAGAGGCTCCTAATTGAGGAGGTCCTGGTTGCCCTTCCCTACAATATTATAGATTGAAAAGAAATCATTGATTATCTAAAACCATAAACTTGAAATAAAGACAAGAGAATGAATTTTGATTGTTGTTCAGCTTCAAATAGAGAGAGAGACTAACTTAGTCCCATGATTATCCCCTTGTATACTGATCCAAACTAAACTAAGATTCATTCATAAGCATAAGAAATGAAATAACTTGAAACTTACAAGTAAACGAATGAATTTCAATTATCATGCAAATCAAATAGAGAGAGAGCATAACTTATACCCTTGGTTGTCTCCTCATATGCTGATAAGATTTTAGTTTAAAACCCATTCATCAATCACAAACAAATCCTCAAACATCTAGTAAATTAAATGAAATAAGATCTATTATGAAATAAAATGTTTATTTGATCTTTTCAAAGTGAGCTCAATTCTCTTAAGAACAAAGTGACAAGCTATTCCATATACTACATTAAGACAATTTATATCTAAAACTATAGAATGGAAATTTATGTAAAATGAAGCTTTATGCTATTCCATCATAAGTTGGATACATGCTCCAAGAGTCCTTCCTTTGGAATGGAGGAGGTGCTCCTATTTATATAAAATAATTAAGCAACTAACTCATTAATGGGGATCCACTAATCCCTCATATGGTTACAACCAATATGAGACACATATTCCTTTATCCATGATTTTTCTCCATGAGATATGCTTGACCCCTATCCCAAATCTCCTTCAAATATTCAAGAGAATTCGAATTTGATCCTTGGAGGCCACATAAGAGTATCTTGGAACCGTCCAAATCACCTACACATGTCACCAGACTCACTCCACCTTTAGGTATAAGCAAATACATGTTATTTTTCTAACTTTTAATCATAAATTCACTTTAAATACTTGAAATTAATAACTTTGGAAAATGAAAATATAAACCCATATGTTAATGGAAATATAGGGTTATGTAATGGTAATGTGATGAAATGAGGTGACAAAATGAGGATAAAGGTGAAAATGGAGTGAAAATGTATGTTAATTTGGCATCCCAACAAACCATATGACTCAATTACAACTACGCGCTTGTTGAGGGAAATGTTCCCCTAGGGCTTTTGGGTGTAAACCCTAGCAGACTAAAAGTTGTCTATAGAGAGAAACACACATTCACACAACCATTATGCTATTATAAGCAAATTCTATAGTAAGAGGGGTGTACCTTAGGTCCTACGTTTGAGAAGGTTCTTTAGGGTCCAAACCCTTCTTCAAGCTCCTTTTGCTCTTTTGTCCTGCAAAACAACCAATTCCAAAGAACACAACAGTATATGGACAAAAACTTATAAAGAAATCATCTTCA
>APFE030027298.1:9305-53071 GCA_000404065.3 Pinus taeda
ACTTTTTGGAAGAAATATTTGGTTAAGGTACACAACATCAGACATCACAATGTACACACTGAGTTCGAAGGTTGAAATTTCAAAATAAACCTACTCATCAAATTTGACAATTTTCGCATCTTCCTGACCATTCTTGTGACACAATTTCATATAAAAACTAAAAAAACCTTACATTTTTACAAATTTTTAAAACTACAGACCAATCATCCTAATTCTATCCCTGCGGCTCATCACAAGAAATATTTGGTTAGGGTACACATCGGACATCACAATGTACATACATATAATTGAGGCTGGTAACGTGCCACATGATATAGCGAGTAAGCGTCTGACATCTGACACTCATTATCCATAAAGCGATGCTAAACATCCAAAACTTGAGTGAAAGTGAAGCGAAAACATTTTAAATAATTGTTAAAAAAACATTATCGTACAGAAATCTGACATCAAGATGCAGAGTCTTAAAAATTGAGGAAGCAGTTTGAGCAGGAATAATAAGGGCAGTTGTCTATAATCAGACTTTTTGAAAGTTTTTAAGTCAGTTTTTTCTGGTCAAATTCAGGCAACAATTTATTGGAATACCAAGTTTGATAGTTAGTTTCTGCACAATCAAAGGGTCCAAGGGATTTTTCAGAGCGCTGAATCCAAATATACAGTTGAAAAACCATTTTAACTGCTAAAAATCAAGATTTAACCTCAATTTCTTCCACCGGATTCCGTCACCAAAATCTCTAAAAAAATCGCATTATAGACAACTCCATAATAATGTGGTTTTTACGTGACACAGAGCATACCAAAGAACTCTGACTCACATTTGACGCATAGTTGGTTGGAATGTGACATGAAGAAACAGCTGATTACTTCCATGTATATTGTGTTTATCCAATGGAAATAAATATGAATTTCGTTTCTAGATGCATATGGGTCAGAAAATAATGAATGACATATATATATATATATATATATAAAATAATAGTTGCAGATAATGAGAACAGATTAGCCGTTGAGGCAGTTGTTGTATGTACGTACATAGTAATACAGTGCAATTTGAGGCAATTGTATGTACATACATAGCAAATGCAGTGCAAGTTCAGGCAAGTGAAGGTTATTTTTGTTTGTAGAAGATAGAGGCTGTTAAGGCAGTGGTGTGTGTGAGATGTGGGTGCAGGAATCAGCAAATGCATGAAGAGAGATGATTGACTTAAATTAAATTATAAATTATAGTTAGTGTGGTAAATAACAACAAAGCAGGGGAGGACTGCCCTGGGATTGTGCACAAACAGCTCTTCCAGATTGGAGTAGAGTCCTGGCTCGCCTGCAATGGAATCAAATCCACCTGCGATGAAGTCATCTGGATCTTGGGATTTCTGTACGCGGCCTGCAATCACTCTGCAAACCAGCATTGCTCTCTTTCTCTTCCGCTTTGCCACCTTGGATGTCAACAGCTCTTGGTCGTCTTCTTCTTCCGATAACAATTGAATGTGGTCATGAGCTTTCCCACTGCTTGCAGTGGTGTAAATCCCGGACGCATTGCCCTTGCCCTTGCCCTTGCCCTCCAATATCTCCGTAGGTGGTGGTGAAGAGAAACCATGTGTAATGACATCGCACATGGTGCAGCAAGGTTGGTTACATAAACTACAACACCCATTCATTCCCAAGGAACAAGCCAGCGTTGTACAGTGAAAGCGCAGGAGTTCGTTGCCATCCGCTATGCATCGTGGATGCTTCTTTGCTACTTTGTTGGCTTTTGCTTTCACCATGTCCCTATACTCCTCGAATTTGTTTATGCTCTTCTGGCTGTTGTGGATCTTCAGTATTCTCTCGATTTTGCACATGGGATTTTCCTTTTTCAACCAGCTTGATTGGAATATGATGTCAACCACGGTGCGGGCCGAATCTTCTTCGCCCAGCTCCGATACTGTTTATCACGATCACAAGGCATTTCATAAAATAAATAAATAAATAAATTTGTTGACCTACCACCTCAAAGTAAAAGTCAACGAATATGCTAAATGATTTATGATGTAAATGTTGTTCAGGTTGGATATATATATATTGTGTTAGATTTTAGATTTTTGTGATCTATATTGCAAATGAGAATGATTTTGGAATTAATCACATTATTAGGATTTGGTCGATATTTTGACCCAATTAATATGGTTCATCCAAAATTAACCATATTAATTGGTTTGAAATGTCCAACCAATCTTAATAATATGATCCATTTGAAAGACATTCTCATTTGATATATTCTTCATGGTATTCATATGGGACCAAACTACTGGACAGATTTTCAATCTTATCAACCTAATCTAGAAAGCCAAATGTGGGTTCTTATCTATGTATTATTTTTACATCTAATTTCAAAACCAACAAAATAAAAAATCTAATATAAATAACACAAACACAAACACCCTTTAGGTTAAAGAATGCATTTTTTTAATAGCATTTAATCTTATCTAAAATCAAATAATATAACCCTACATATTAAAATCTATTTGCAAACCAGCAAAACAAATTAAAAAAGGAAATAATAATTGTAAAAATGATACAAAAGCTATCCCTAATGTCTCTGTAGATTACAATCTGCATGAACTTCAAAAGGTTGCTGGAAATGAATATGACCTGCATGTTTGATCGCTTGATGCTGTTCAAGAGCGTCTGAGTTGGTAAATATTTGTCCACAGGAGGAGCAGGCAAATATAGTTGCAGGAAAGCTGGAGAAGGGTTGAATGGGGTCGACGATCATGCGGCATTCGTAGCAGCCAGACCATTTCGTCAAATGCATTCCCCGGCTAAAGCGCAATGATGATGAGCCACCTACAGGATGATTTGAGAGATCATCCTGGGTGAGGGTGAGGGTACGGGTGCGGCTGCGGCTGCAGCTGCCAGACTTCTCATCATGTACTACTGATGAGATTTCTGTTTCAGATCCATGCATAACCCTGGTGTTCCCATGGGCCACATCTCTGATATTGCACAACCCTGACCCAGAACAGTCTATCCATGACCTTCTTTGTAACGACCCCTTGGAAATAACTACAGTTGGATTAAGGATCTCCTGAGCCTTACCGCCATCAAGCATGCACGTCACTAATTTTTTGAACTTGAATGACCATGAAGATACATGATGAGGAGTAGTAGTCGTAGTAGTTGAAGGAGGGCCTTCTCTCTTCTTCTTCTTTGTGGGTGCTACTGATGTTGTTGTTGTTGGAGGACAAACGTTGGGCACCAACAAGAATCCTGCAATCTTTAGAATCATCACTCCTACAGCAAGCTGGAAGCCTTTGTGAAAAATGGCAGTATTGTTTGATCCCATGGATTCAGTTACTCCTCTTCTTGTCCTGATTAACCCTCTGCCTCTGCTGCCCTCCCCGATCAGATCAAACCAAACCAAACCAAGTACTAGTCTACCACATACATACATACATGTCCCTCCCATTCATTTAGCTCATTTGGGATGGAAAACTGTGGTTATAATCCTCTCGATCCAGGAACTTGTGACCACATATTTCCCATAAAGTTGCATATGTACTTTTTCCTTCTGCACCACGCTTCTGTGATGTAGCTTGTTGGAGGTCACAACATATCCAAATCAATCATCCTAAACAAGATATGAATGTCAAGGTAAAATACAAAATAACATATAATCGCGTACCTTGATTTGGGAATCTAGCAAAACCTAGACAGCTGTTGGGTTGGGACTCAATGATTGAGCGCTCAACCTCAACCTCAGATCTTGATACCATGGTAATTTTACAAAGGATTACAAAGTTTTTCCAGCTGGGGACTTCAAATTTGGGGCATAAATTTTTTCGGGTATTTTTTTTTTTCTCCGAAGGTGGCAAAACCTATCAAACTCAGGTGTCAAACCAACAGTGAGTACAGCCATCCGCGAATGTTGGATTTGACTCATCACCGTTATCAAGGAAAACCACGCCACCTGTAATAACCCGCTGGTGGTCCGTAAGGGAGCAGGCTTTCACTCCTGCCAGATGCCTCTGGGTCTTGAGCGTTAAGTGATCTTTTATATTTTTACAATGATAAGTGATATTTTATATTTTTAGAATGGTATTGATTTTCATTTTTATATTTAAATTTATTATAAATAATATATTTATAAAAAAAAAAAAATTCTCTTCAGAATAATGTTGTCACTTAGATATCTTTTTATTATGTTGGACGAGTGTCTAATTTTATTAGGTTGGAATGAGTGTAGCTTGGATGACGAGAGACATGGGATAGCGGTGGTGATGTTCTATCGGGCCTGAAAAGCGAAAATTAAAAATAAAGAAATGCATAGGCCATGTGAGGTCAAGTGATGTGATTCCGTTTCCTAAATCATCAGACAAAGATGTTTCCAATCCAGTGTGCAGAGAATAAGTATATAAACGGCCATAGCTTTCTTTGCTCTGCACCGCTTGTTAATGGCACAAAGGACAAACTGATGAGCAACTGCAAGTGGGGGTCAGCTTTTGTGGCAGATCATGTGAGCAGACCAGGCTCATGCAAATCAACCACTATTTTTCGTTTCCAAGGCTTGAAAATTTGGCAACAACCAACGTTAAGATTTATAGATAAATTAGTGCAATCATCTAAATCATTAGGTATTGAAGATATGATCTTGAGAGGAAAGCTAGCCTTTCTAAAACATTAGGTATTGAAGTAATCTGATCTTGAGATGAAAGCTTAAATAAAACACATTTCAATTTATTTGAAATTAGAATAGGTGGTACTTCATAACTTTATTTGAAATTAGAACAGGTGGTACTTCATAACTGTGTTATTATTTATTTTATTTTATCAAATATTATTAGTTTTATTTATGAATGGTGGTAGTTTAATTTAAGAAATAGTTTTTTCTATAATTATTTTTTTGTTAATTTTAATCAAAATATTTGATAGAGATTTCTCATCACTTTTACTGAAAAATGTTATTTTAATTAAAATAATTCAGACTGAGAGTAGTCCCAAAATGACAGACTAAGAGTTCAGTCCAATACGTCCAGAACTTTTAAGCTATTTCCATAAATCCAACTTAAAAAAAATATGTTAACATAAATAATATTAAAAAAACAAATAACTTTATAATAATTAAAACAAATTATAATTAACCAATTATTTTTATTAAAATATAATTTCAATTTTATGCTGTAAACCAAATACTATTAATAAAATATAACTTTCCATCTCATAAGTTAAATCAAATGCTACATTTTTATCGAATACATTAAATCAAACACATTGAATGAGTTATAATTACAAAATTATTATTAAATTAAATATAAAATTTATTGTATCGTTAATATTACGAGCCCTCTATATATACCAAAACATGAAATGACAGGACATTCTGAAAACACCTTCAAACTAATATCAATAATTTTTTATTACATTATGTACATGCATTGCAGACTGTATAATATTATTAATTAGTTTTTCTTACATCACAGCTGTGCGGCACTGTAGAAAAGAGTGGTGAAAATAATGTGAATGGGAGATGTGAAGGGTAGAGATAGAAGGTACAAGAAATAAAATGTAAATGTTGTTGTTATAGGGTATATGTGGAGGGAGACGTGAAGAGAACAGAAAGTCTCCGATGTACTACATTGGTATTGGAAGACAGCGGAGCGGAGAGAAGATTGCAGTGAGTGGTGGAGAGGGGAGAGTGGAGAGAAGAGAAGCATATATATATATATATATATAAAATAGTTGGAGAAGGTACAGGATTTCATATCGCAATCGACAGTGCGCTGTTTGTTTGTTTTGAATATATGGGAAGATACGGATACTTTTTGTTTTTTCATTTTCTACTTCTACCACCGAAATGACATTGGTGTAAATGTGTTAGAAAACATGCACAGATGAATCTAGCTAGTAAAGGTTGAACACATAGCTTTGCAAAGCAAAAACACTAAAAGAAAGAATAAAAGAATGATTGATTAGAAAATATGTTACAATGCTCATAATATAGCATTACTGGGTGAAGATCCCAAGGTAATGCACTATAGTGGTGATCAATGAAAAGACTCAACACTTACAACAAGACGATCGCGCAAAGAGCGAAACTTCTGCTCAGTGAATGTCTTGGTGAAGATGTCTGCAGTTTGTTCTGCTGAAGGACAGAATTGCAAATCAATGACCCGATCATGTACTAAGTCTCTGATATAATGCATATGGATCTCTATGTGCTTCGTCCGCTGCCGCTGTACTGGATCCCTGCAAGATTTGAGAGTGCTCTGGTTGTCACACCAAATGACAATGCGATGGTGGAACTGGATGCCCAACTCAGTGAGGAAGTGTAGTAGCGACAGAGCCTGGATGGTGATGTTGATTACTCCTCTGTACTCAGCCTTAGCTGAAGAGAGAGCAATAGCAGCCTGCTTCTTGCTCGACCAACAGATAGGGCCAGAGCTTAAATTGAGTGAATATCCGGAGTGGACTTACAATCAATGTTGTCTCCCGCCCAATCAGAATCTGTGAAGCCAAGGAGATTCAATGTAGTGCCTGCTGCATAGTGAATCCCGAAGGTGATGGTGCCCTGCACATATTGGAGGATGCGCTTGGCAGCATTCCAATGTAGCTCATGCGGCTCCTGCATGTATCTGGAAACTGTCCCTACTGCATATGAGAGATCTGGTCTGGAGTGGGTGAGGTACAATAAGCTCCCCACTAGCTGTCGGTAGAGAGTGTGTTGTCAACTAATGGAGTGTCACCTCCATCCTCAAGGCGGACCCCAGACAGAAAAGGAGTCGGTGCTGGCTTGCAGTCACTCATGCGAAATCTCTCGAGGAGATCCCGTGCATACTTAGCCTGAGAGAGTTTGATGCCTGTGGCAACCTGGCTAATCTCAAAACCAAGAAAGAAGTGTAATGGACCCATGTCCATCATCAAGAACCTATCATGCAAGGCCCTCTTGAGTGTAGCAATGGTTGAAGCTGAACTACCAGTGATTAGGAGATCATTCACATACAAAACTAAGATAAGAAGACAATCATGTGTCCTGAGCATGTAAACATTCGGATCAAACTTACATCTTTCAAAGTTTTGTGATAAGAGAAAAGAATCCATCTTCGCATACCAAGCTCTCGGGGCTTGCTTAAGGCCATAGAGAGATTTCTTCAATCTGCAGACCAAAGATGAATCGTGAATGAAACCATGTGGCTGCTCCATGTAAATCTCCTTTGATAGGTCTCCGTGAAGAAAGGCATTCTTCACATCCATTTGATGTACTTCCCATCTTTAGGCAGTCACAATGGCAAGTGTAAGGCGTATGGAATCCATCTTTGCTACTGGAGCAAAGGTCTCGTCATAATCAATGCCATGCACTCGTTGGAAGCCTTTGGCTACTAGCCTTGCTTTCTGTCTGGTGATTTGCCCATCTGCAACACTCTTGATCCTGTAGACCCATTTGCATCGGACAAGTTTCCTTTCTGAAGGAAGGGGGACTAGATCCCAAGTCTGGGTCTCGAGGAGGGAGTTATACTCCTCCTCCATGGCGGACTCCCAAGATGGATGCCCAGCAGCCTCAACATAAGACTGTGGATCAAAAGACTGAACCAAATGACAATGCCAAGAGGGCGATGGTTCAATGGCAGTGAGGACAAGAGGAGGCTCAATAAACTCTAAGATAGTCCTCTACAGATCAGAATTATCCCCCACAAGACCGTTTCTAGCAGCTGGTTGGTCTTGAGCATATATCTCACGTAAGCTCCTTGTTCTCTGATTTATGACAGGGGAATATGATTCGCTGCTGGAAGCCCGATCTGGGCTTGGATGTGGATCATCATTTGCATGCACTAGATTTGTATCTGAAGACTCTCTCTCTGCATCTGCATGCTCTTCCTCGACATCTGCATGATTTGTATCTGCATCTGAGTGCACTGAGTCATCATCTCGGACATGAGGTAGATAAAAAGTGTCTGCATGCAGTGATTGAGGTGCATGCGAGAGACTTTCCTCAAATTTGACACTTCGCTCAATGATGAGCTTGTCCGTAGAGGGAATCAGGAGTCGATATCCCTTCACACCATCAGGGTATCCAACAAAGATGCACTCAATGCTCTGTGGATCAAGAGCTTTCCTCTTTTCAGAGGGGATCCGGGCCCATGCTCGAGAGCCGAAAACACGGAGGTGAGTGACCTCTGGTTTAGTGCCGCTCCAAGCCTCAAAGGGGGTCTGATCCTTGACAGACCTATGAGGAGATCTGTTCTTGATGTAGTTAGCACAATTAAGTGCTTCGGCCCAGAGCTTATGAGGAAGTGACTTGGCATGCAACATGCAAGAAGCCATCTCTTTGAGAGATCGATTCTTTCTCTCAGTAAATCCGTTCTGCTGCGGAGTGTATGGAACTGTGTACTGCAACTGTATGCCAGACTGAAGGCAAAGGTTCCGAAGTGCTGTATTAACATATTCCCCTCCATTGTCTGTACGAAGGGCTTTGATCTTTCTCTCTGACTGTGTCTCAACTAGTGCTTTGAAATCTTCAAAGTGCTCAAAAACTTCAAATTTGTTCCTGAGAAGATACACCCAAGTATACCGTGAGAAATCATCAATAAATGTAAGCACATACTTTGCTTTGTTGATGAAAGGATTAGGAAAGAGCCCCATGAGATCACTATGGATCAGATCTAGAGGAGAGGATTCTCTGTGAGTCTTGCTGGTGTCAAACTTTTCTCTGGGTTGTTTGCCAAGAACAAACCCTTCAGAAACTCCTTTGGAGAAACTGATATTTGGCAAGCCTTCCACCATCTCATTCTTGCTTAGCTGCTGCATATACCTGTAATTTAAGTGACCAAACCTTTTGTGCCAAAGCCTACTACTATTATTAGCATGTGTAAGCGATACGGAAGATTCAGATTTAATAAATTCAGAAAATGTATATAGTCTGGCTCCATTGTTTACCTCACTAGTTGCAATTTTGGCGTTGCTATGTAGATCATATATGTTTACTGCATCTGAAGTGAATTCCACTCTCTTTCTGGCGCCAGAATGAGTGATCTGATAAACTGAAAGCAGGTTTACTAAAAGTTTTGGAACATGAAGCACATCTTCAAAGCTTCCATGTAAAAGTTCCACTCTACCTTTTCCGGTGACCTCAATGGGTGAGTCATCTCCCATGAGGATGGGAGGTCCTTTGCATGCATCCAAAGAGGAATAGACTTCCTTTGCAGCAGCCATATGATGTGATGCACCAAAATCTATAATCCATGCATTAGGAGAAGAATTAATTGCAACTAAAGCATGAAAATTGTTACATTTCCCGTGTGGCGGATCCTCAGTTTTCTTCTTGGCGCCCTGAGGGATGTGATCCCCAAGGTTGTGCTTCTGAAGGATTTCTGCCATTTGGTCAATTTGTTTCTTCATGTAAGATGATTCTGGATGGAATCCTCTTTGACAGTAGGTGCATCTGTTTCCTTTCTTCCCTTTCTCATTTCTCGCACTGGAGGAGTCATTGAAGGGCTTGGTGTACCCTTCCTTCTTTGGATGGGAATGCGCTTTTCCCTTGTCTTTTTGCTGCTGATTTTTTTGATTTGAATCAGATCTGTGATTTTTATTGTGGCTGCCATCATGCACAGCAAATGCATGCACTTTTGGAGGTTTGATTTTCCCCATGCCAATGAGTTTATCTTGCTCAAAAATAAGGGACTTCATAAATTCTTTGAGAGAAGGCATAATGTAGGATTTACTTGTTGCGAGCCTTATTGAATGAAATGTAGACACAAAGACAGAGTATTCCAGTCCGAGCTTTGACATAATAGAGAGAATTTGGCGACTCTCCTCCTTGGATTTGTCAATTCCACAACCCTTGAGTTGCAACAATAGATCATTATATTTGGTGAAGAAGTCTTGAATTCTAGCATAGTTCCATGGATTCAATGATAGCAGCTCCACTTCGAGCATATGTCCTTTCATCTCATCCTATTTCCCGTAGAGATATTCAACCTTTTTCCAAATTCCATTGGGAGTATTGCAGGCAAATAGATGAAACTGCAACTCTGGAGAGATGCACATGCATATGGATCCGTGGGCCTCATCCATATGGTTGAGGTACTTGGATTTATCTATCGCTGAAGTGGGTTCCACTTCTATAGCCATGGTAATCCTGTACAACCCTTTTTGACAAAGGTATCAACCCATTTGGTCCTTCCATTCGTGATAGTTGTACGGTGTTAGGATCGATGCTTTGGGAAACTCCATTTTTTTGTCAATCTTCGATCTCCAAGCTGTAATACCTGCAAAATAAAGTACTGGGGTGCCTTTTATCTAGCAACCTATGGGCTCTAATACCATGTAAATGTGTTAGAAAACCTGCATAGATGAATCTCGCTAGTAAAGGTTGAACACACATCTTTGCAGAGCAAAAACACTAAAAGAAAATCGAAAGAAGAAAAGAATGATTCATTAGAAAATATGTTACAATGCTCATGATATAGCATTACTGGGTGAAGATCCCAAGGTAATGCACTATAGTGGTGATCAATGAGAAGACTCAACACCTACAACAAGTTCCGGAAATAAGTAGTTAGTTGCGGAATTAAAGAAGGAGCAAATCAAGAAGTAAATCATGCAAAAAGAATCTTGCATGCAATCCCATGCTCTAAGTAAGAGTCCGCATGTAGGTGTGTAGTAGTTCCAACAGTTGGAACAAACGTCGTGCAAGTGGGAAGTCTACAAAAAGGAGCAAAATATTATAAACTTCCCAGTTCCCATTTCCCAGGTATAGTATATTTTTGATATCTACAACTTGGATAGAAGCGTTGCCACAAATTGAGTTACATCACATGCATGCAACAACTATGAATAAATCAACTATGAATGAATAATTGAGATGACGTCCAATCAGCGTCGTATTAAACCAAAGGATGACCCACATTCCAATGTAATTGCAATGCACAACAAAACAGCGATATCCCAACTTCTTCTTCTTTGTTATTATTAAATAATACAATAAATATATATAGATAGATAAATCCAATGGTTCACAGTTTTCAACGATTTAAGGTGGTCAAAGAAAGGTGACTGTCACATGTTTTAATATTGAAGTTTCCATCTCAAAATATTTCACTGTCAACCATTTTTTCCAACTATCCTTTTCGAAATCGCTCTCAATTTTTGTGTCTTGTTATCAAAGTCACCTTCGCTCCATTCGTTGACCTTGCCTTAATAAAAGCATATGCAATATCATCCCGAGCAACGTTCAAAATTGAACCCTTCTTAGCCCTTCTTTAGGCTCCTGGCCCTTCTCAGAAGGACTAAAAAGAAATTACACTTCGAAAAAAATTTAAAATGTCAAAATCACTCGTCAATTACAAAGGTTAGATTAAATTTTTATATTTCAAAAGAAGGGTAGCATTTTTAATAGCCTATCAAATTTTTTAAGTCTACAATAATTTCAAGTCTGTACTAGTGCATAAATCACTCTGACTAGTGATAGTTTCGTAGAAAAAACCAGTGAAAGTCCAAATGACCTCATACAATTTAATAGTTATGTCATGATTTGGGGATATTTCCTTGAGGCTGCCAACTTACGCCAACATGATGCAACTTGCAACAATAAGACATGGAACAGTCATGGTAATATTACACCTAGCATAGGGTGACAAAGCACATTGAATAACCATTCAACAACTATGCACATGCTCTCGCTCCTCCGTGATTATCCTTGAGTGGTCTTTCTGAGCATCCATTTTTTCCGTTTTCATTTGAATTGCAACCCATCATCCACAAAAGTAAAGTTATCATTCGATGCTAGACTATAAGGTATTTTTCATTGACCTCCTCATATCTTCATTAACATTTAGTTTTTTCATTTTATGGATTCTTTAATGCAACATTCCTTGAAATAATGACGGCCTTCGGGGTCACAAAATTTATCCTAGGCACCATAGAATCCACACCCCAGGAAATCAACATTGTGACTAGATACCCTGAATGCAACTGCTTGCCATCCTTCCATTCCAGGCATGGGTGGTCGAGTTATTTTCTACATTGTTAATGGTGCAAATTTTTATTGTCATAATTATATGAATCAACCAACTATGAAAATAATATCTATTTTAAATTGAGGGTATTGGACTCCACAACTATAATGCTCTCATTCAAGCTCTTGCTTATTTCTCTTGTTTGCTTAAATCCATACAGATTTCTTGTCCAAGTACCATTTTTCATGAAGTGTTTGTTCTCTATCATAAAGCTACAAGTTTCCTTGAATGTTAAAAAAGATAATTCAACAAATCAATGAATAATCTATCAAGAAATCTATCTCAATCTTGCTAATGGATTTTTAATTTATGTATTTACTTATTCTATTTTTTTTATCTATTTAATAGTGTAAATATTGAAAAATGTCTCCTATTGGTTGTCCTAAGAAGGATAAAATGAAATTGTCAATCGTTGGATCATTTGGTCTTACACAACATTCTGATCAACCATGTAATATTCAAAATTAAGTTGATGCTCATCTACATGAATATGATGAATCAAATAGTGTAGAGCTTGTTGAAATAGAAAACCCATCAAAGAAACACAAAATAATATTCAAATCTAAATAGAATACAAGGTCTCCATGGGCTTATGTTTTAAAACATTTAATGTTAATGAAAAGATAAAATGTTCTTTACGTGTTAAATTTAAAAGTGAAATTCCATTTACAAAAGAGGGAACTACCACTCTTGAAGTTAGTGGTATAAGTGGCCATGCAAAATCAAAAGCTCAATTTTTATTTTACAAATTCTGGAGGGAAAAGGCCATTGAAGCAATATTCCAATCACTAAACATGTAGAACTAATGGTAAATGCTAGGAAGAAGAAAATTATATCAATGATTGAAAACATGTATTTTGTTGCTATACATGATTTATCTTTAGAAATGTATAAGTCAATATGTGACTTGAATTGGTATAAATGCACTCCATGCATGCTTCTAACAATGAATTTTCTGCATACACAAATACCACACCAAGAAAATATTTCTTCAAGTTTCTAAAGAGGTGTATTCGAACAATCTAAAAGAGAAGATTTTGCATAAGTCATTTTACTCAATTTCAGTTGATGAAAGAAATGATCAAATTATGGAACACCAATTGATTGTTTATATTACATATTTAATGAATGGAGGAAGAGGTCAATGTTTAAAAATGTTTACTTCAAATAAAGGATGGAATAGCTCAATGTATGTATGATCTAGTGAGAACTTTTTTAGTATAAATGGATTTATATTTGATGAATTTTGTTGGTTTTGGTTCAGATGGTGCATCTTCCATGAGGGTTATTCATGAAGGTTTATCTCCTAAGCTTCATATGGTCATAATTTATTAGTTATCCATTGCATAGCTCACAGGGAAGCATTAACAAGCAATGAGGCTTCATCTCATTTTCCAAAGTTGCAATATATTAACAAATTGGAAACAAAGTTTATTCATGGCTTGGAAAATCAACTAAAGGACATGGAAAATTGAGAGAGCTAATGTATACATTTCAAATCACTAAGTTAGTAGTCTTACAAATTCATAAAATTAGGTGGATCTCAAGAGGAAAGGTCATGGAAAGACTTGTTAAACTCATGCATTATTTGTTAGGATTGGAAGTTAGGGGAGAAAAAAATGTATGAGTTGGCAACAATATTTCAAGTGAAAAATTGCATCCATATACTTGCAGACATGCTCATTGAATTAAATAAGTTGAATCAAAAGTTTGAAGAGGATCATGTTGATATTACATATATTGACACTACCTTAGATGTTTCTATTAGCATGCTTCGTAAACGATTTTTGGAAATAATTTTTGGTGTAGATGTAGTGCATATGTCTTCTTTTATAATTAAAGCATAAAGAGGAACACCTGAATTTGCAGATAGTACAACTGCATAGTTAAGGTACATTTACATCCATTGAGGTTCAAAATTTTTCCAAAGATGAAAATATTCAGGGCTACTATATGATTGTATTCTTTTGGGAAAATGTTTTATTATAAAGGTGATTAAATATTTAGACAGGAGATTCATAGATTTACATGTATTTAACGTGGCTAAGTTTTTCACTTCTCAACATTATTATGAAGAAGTGAATGATATTGGTTGTCCAATAAAAATACAGTTGAAATGTTTATGTGAAAAAATTTAGCATTGGGGAATCATCTATTGTGGATACTGCTAGATGTTTGGGTGAAATGAATGAATTTATTTATTCTATTTGTAAATCATACCCCAAAAATCATATGTATGACATGAGACTTATGTGGATATGAACATGGATGGTTTGAAGACTTTCCATATTTGATGCAATTATGGCAAGCTATTCTGTTATCCCAACAACCACATCAGTGTGTGAAAGAGGCTTCTGAAAATTAAACACGATAAATGATGATATATAAAGACTTTCATTGGAGACACTAGATATGTTAATGTTTCTATCTCTAAGTGCACATCATGCTCTAAATGAGGTAGATTGGAATGCTACTTACGATGTATGGAAATAAATAAAATCTAGAAATCCATTTCTATTGGGAAAATATTATTATATTTTCAATTATGTAAGTCCAAATACTTTTGAAGATCATCGAATGAATAGAAAAAAACATGTTTATCTTTTTTTAATGGAATTTGAGAATATTTACTATTTCGTTATAGAATTTTTTTGAGGGGTCTATTTAATATATACTTTTTAGTAGAAGTGATTTTTTTTTTATAACTTTTCATCCTCGAAGGGTTAGATAAATACATGCCCTTCCAAATGAAATTAAGAGTAGACCTTCAAATTTGATCACTGATCCCGAGTTTCAAAGTTGAGCAGAGTCACTTCGGAGCTCCAACATTGAAACCACATATTAGCTTTTACGCTCCTTTTCTAATTACAGCACCTTCATATGAACCATTATTGGTCCATACTACAAAAGCATCGCGAACTTTTCAACTTTGCTTAATTAACTAGTGCAGCGTTATTAAATTCGAGGAATTGGACCAAAAAAAATACTAAACTTTTAACAAGTAAAAAATGGGAATATATATATATTATAAATATTAAAAAAATTATTTCTCTTACTTACACTCTCTTACTCTATGTTGTTTCCCTTAGTTACCAGGCTTTACTCTTTTTTCAGTTTGAGAATTTGTTACTACTAATTAGATATAAATGTTATTAATGTAATACTATATAAATCTATACCAACAAAAATAAACACACAAGTTGTATCTTTATATACCAACAAAAATAAACACACAACAAAAATAAACACACAAGTTGTATCTTTTTCATGGATATGAATAACCTCAAATTCAAGCCATATGTACCTTTTATTGCATAAGAGGAAAAGAGATTTTTTTATCAAATATTTTGATTTGTTACAACCATGTTTGGCTAGTGTGATGAAGATAAAGCTGACATAACTACCTTGTTGCGTGAAAATGAAAATGTTTCTATTTCTTTTTTCTTGTGGATGGACTATTAAATATGTAGCATGAAAATATGAAGACAATGATGAAATGAGGTGTTTGAGCATTCATTCTAGAGTAGTTGATTAATATGGCAAGTTTGAATTTAGTAATATCAATTTTATCATCAATACCATTATGGATTTGACTATGTAAATATCTTTCAGAATTTCATTATAATCTTTGTAGTGTGGGTTTTGGTGTTGTGTTGTCTATCTAAAAAACTTGGAACTATGTCATTTTTTTTCCAACAAAATTCTCAAAAACAAAAACAAGAAATTAAATTCTAACAAATCTTAAAAAATAATAACTAAATATCATTCATCATCAATTGATACTAAAATGAAATTTAAAATAAAATACAAAAACATTTAATTTGATATTTAAATAAATACAAACAAAATTAGACAAAATCTTCTAAATAAAAACCTCAAGAAAAACTCATAACATGATTAAATATCCTTTCATTGTTTGGTAAATAAAACTTCATTAACAAAAACACTTCTAATTGGATTTCAGAAGCATTGAGTTAACCTTTGTAGAAAATCTTATGCAAGTTAACCCGATAATGCAATATAAATCAAAGCAGAATACTATAACCTACTTCTACTATCAATTTGCGGAAGCTTCAAGATAGAGCTGAACAATATAACCAGAAGAAGAGAATCAATGAAAAATACACATGAAAATAATTTGGCAAAAGTCTCAGCTAAAAACCCCACTATCTATGTTATCATACAAGGTGGAAATACATAGGAATTATACAAAGCCTTAGCTCTCATAGCTAGCCATATCTCAGTACAATCCTCACAGATGCTCACAGGCAATCTTGGCTTCTCTCCAGCCTTCCCCTCTGCCCTCCAAGCTCCTATTTACTTGCACTATTCCTCTGGGATGATTCACCTTCAACCAAGTGGAAAACTCATTTACCAAGTGGATGATCTCCTGATCTCATGCACTGTCAAAACTGCGCATTCCTCAAGGAATGATTCCTTGACTGCATGCATGAGTTTTCTTTATAAGAAAACACATGCAACTGATAGTACTTTGTCCTTGACTTTAATCTCAATTGGGTCTTTTTCAAAATAGGCATGCATGAGTTTTTTATGAGGGAATCTTCAGTTAACTGGAGTAACATTAGTTGAGTGCATGCATGCACCAACTGACTGTTAACTCACCATTAGTTCTTCAAACAGTTTGGAATTAATTTAACTGGACTTAACTCAGTAAATTGAGTTAACTAATTACAACTCAAATATAACTCAATCTTATCTTCTTAATTTAAGGGATAACTCTTGGATGACTTTAGAAAGACTTCTAACTTGAATTTCTCCAACTAATTAATTCAAAATGAATTAATTAATTCTTTCCAAGTATCTGTTAAGACTAAATTCGATTTTAATTCACAATTTAATTCAAGGACAAATTAAATTGGAATATTCTTGTTGCCATATTTCAACACTTCCTCTCAACAAGAAAGGGATTATGTGCCACCCTGATCCTGTCTCTATGGAAATCGAATTTACACTTTGACAATGCCTTTATCAAAATGTCAGCATCTTGCTCCTTTTTCGAAAGATACTGCAGCAACATGTTCCTCCCATCATCAGCAACTTGCTTTACCTTGTAAAGCCAACGAGAACTCACAACTGAATTGTTCTCCGGTCTCGGAACCACGTCCCAAACACTATTATGAACTATGGAGTCATACTCCTCCACCTTAGCATCAACCCAAATCGGCTACTGCATTGCTTCCTCAAAGGAAGATGCCTCAGTCTCAACACATTCCCCAGCAAGGGCCATGTATCTAGTGTACCTCTCAAGTGACCTCCTCTGTCTATGCTAAGAAGATGGTGCTCCCACATTCTCTCTCGCATCCTCCAACAATCTGTCAACTTCTCTTGTGCGCTTTCGTCCATCTCTGGAAGACTCTGCTTGAGTGGATGTCTCCACTCTTGGAACCTCTGCATTCAGCTGCTCTGCATTAGTCTGAGGCTCCTCCTCCTTAGGAACCAATAGTTCCTCCACAACCTGTAGTTGGAGTTCCCTCTCAAGGGAAACTCGCATGGCCTTCTGCTCATCAAACTTGAGATCTCTGTGAACTGCTGTCCTCCGACTGGTAGGAAAGTACACCTGATAGTTGGGAGGTGTATCAGTGTACCCCACAAATATACCAAAATCTGTTGTCGGCTCAAGCTTCTTCCATGCATCCTTTGTCTCATGGCAATATACCGATGAGCCAAAGATCCTAAAGTGACTCACATTTGGTATCTTACTAGAGAAAGCTTCCTCTAATGTCTTCATCCCAAGTATGCGATGCAGGCTTCTATTATGAAAATAGACTGTTGTGTTGCATGCCTTAGCCCACAAGTGAAGTGGTAGGCCTTGGTCATGCAGCATTGTCCGTGCTGCCAACATATTCTCCACTGTTTTCACTTCTCAAGGCCTTGATCTTCTTCCGTGACTCTTTCTCGACCAAAGATTAGAACTCACAAAACTTTGTGAAGGTTTGGTCCTTCTTTTGCATGAAATAAATCCAGCATTTATGTGAATAATCATCAATGAAAATCCCATAATACCTTTGCTTCATTGTGGATGCCGTCGAGAATGGCCCACACACATTAGTATGAACTCGCTCTAAGATAACCATTGCTCAACTGTCTCGATCATGAAAGGAAGACTTGGAATACTTTCCCAAGGTACAACCTTTACATGTGTCAACTTGCTCAAGTTTACCTTTGGGAAGTCCAATAGATGTTTGCTGCATTATCTTCAAAGCCCCATGATACAAATGGCCTAACTGCCTGTGCCACAACTCACCAATGTCTTGGCTTTGCACCAATTTTGCTTTCATACTCAATGTTGCACAATCATTTAGCTATAGTTTATAGAGATTCTTCACCTGAATCCTTATCTTCTTGGTCTGACCCATGGCTATGTGTCTTAGGAACGCCTTTCCTTACTAAAGACAACATCGTAGCCTTTGTCCTCCAACATCGCGACTGATACCAAGTTCTTCTTCAGTCCAAGCACATACTTCACATTTGTCAAGGTGATAGGAGCTCAATGCTCCCTCTAAAAAGCAATCGTGTCCACTCCTAAAACGCTATATTTTCTGTCTTCACCCATCTCTATGTGCATCTTAAGGCCTTTCTCCTCCGGCACTGAATAAACTTTTATCACCAATCATGTGGAATGAGGCTCCACTATCAAGATACCAGACACAACCCATCATCGATGACACCATGCATGCGACGAGGGTAAAGCCCATTTCAAACTGAGAGGTTAATGCCTCCCCTTCCAATCCTTCCGAGGATCCCTTCTTAGACTTCTTCGATGGGAATTTTGTCGCGTAATGTCCCATCTCGTGACAATTAGAGCATCTCACTTTAGACATGTCACCCTTCTTCCCTCCATGAGAAGAATTCGATTTGAAATGGGAAGCCTTCCCCTTCCCTTTCCTTGCCTTACTTGCTAAGGTAGTATTTTCTTAATCATCATCCTTGGATGAAGAACCATCTCGTGTGCTCCTCCTGATCTCCTCATCATAAGATTCAATCACAATCATTCCCAATCCGGCAGTTTCTCCCTTCCATTCACAGAGTCCTAGTAGCTATTCCAACTCTTTGGAAGGCCAAGGAGAGCGAGGCTCACCATATCTTCATCAGCGGTAGTTATTCCCACACTGCCAAGCTCATCTCTACAGGTGGTGAGCTTGTTTAGATATGTGGAAATAGTATCGACCTTCTCTATCTTGATTCTTAAAAGCTTATCCTTGAGCGCTAATTTCCTCTGGTCGCTACTGTTTTGATAGAGGTCCTTCAATGTCTTCCACATTGAAGATGGAGTATCCTTCCCATGGTGACTTGAGACATGAATTTTTATGAACGCACGCTATTTGTTAAAACATTATTAGTATCATTGCCACGTGATTTTTTATGAACGCACGCTATTTGTTAAAACACTATTAGTATCATTGTCACATGAACATGATTGATTTTTTTTTATGAAAGCACGCTATTTGTTAAAACATTATTAGTATCATTGTCACATGATTTTTTTCATGAACGCACTCTATTTGTTAAAACATTATTAATATCATTGTCTTCCATCGCTTTCGCTTTAATTCTCTCTTGCTTCACGCGGTCGTATGAATATTTCCTCTTCGAGCTCATTGTGAAACAATGAAATGTCATTTCCAAATCTAGTTTCTCCACTTCTCAACTATAGGTGATCGTAATTTCCAACAATCTAATAGTGGACATTTTGGCCACGTGGGAGAAAGACCTTTATAATCAACACTTTCTAATTTAAAAGTATCACTTTGCCACCAAAAAGTTTGCATTATGTCATATAAATATATTCCTTATACATCTTCTAAAACAACCATTTGCATTCAACTACTTGGTAGCTCTTACAAATGCCAAATGCCATGTTTGGTTATGTTCCAAAGCATTTATTTCTTCCTTCGGGTTTGCTTCTAATGAGAAGCCATCTCCTTTAAGAGCTTCTTTGGAAATTCTTGTCTCATTGCCCTTGAAAAATAAAGTAAAGTAGGTAAAATTATGTCTTACTAACAGTGTGCTTCATCTTCTTTATCAATATTTTACCATGTTCAATTATAAAGGAAGTTATAAAATTGTGAAAATTGAAATTAATATTTTATAAGTATGGGTGGGGAGAGGGGGTGGTGGAATGTGGAGTGATAGGGTTTATAAGTATTGTGGGGATATAAAAATGGGTATTAAGATATCTATTAAAAATAGAGGATATTTTTATTAGAAAGATGTATTAGAAGGAGGTTCAACTATAAGATTTTGGAACATTTTCATTAATATCTATTGAGATTAAAGGTGTTCTTTAGTATCACATGGACATGAATGTTATGACATAGGTTGACCTGAGTGGAGACCTTGTGGACTCATAGTCATGACTAGGTGGAGACCTTGTGGTCACTCATAGCCATGCTTTGTAGGATGATTTCACTTACGAAGGCTCTTTAAAAATTTCCCATGGTCTTGTTGGTCATGTATGAGCTATAGCTATTCACTTAGTATTGATGTATATTTCCTTTATTTGGAATCCAAGTTAAGGAAAAAAATCATCTAATATATTTGGAATATTTGCATCTAGCACCTACAATAGTTGTTTGTCTAGATCATTAACTCCATATTAATAGTTGTGGTCATTTGGAATCACCAATGTTGTATCTTTTCTTGTGGAATAAATTGTTGGTGTTGATCTTAATGAGATTTACCCTTCTTGTAGATCACAACCCAACTGTAGATATGTTAATGTTGAAATGGAATCTATAGCTTGTAGCTCTTGACTCATTATGAATAACTAAAAAATATGCAGTTGACTACTTTATTGTCAAGCTTCTTCTAATGCACCTTGGACACATGCATGTATGCCTCTATTGGAACTATTATTCATTAACCCTAGGTTCAACACATTAGCCAACAATAGTATAATAACATTGGAATTTTCAGTAACTTGATGAAGTGTAAGGTTTTTCAAGACATTGACAAACAAACATAGACAAATGTACATGATTACATAAAACATAATATCACATAACTTAACCCTAAATCATGCAACCATTCATAGATGAGACAAAGGAAGAACCACATCACATTCATCACAAAGCATAATGGGTCCTCAATCACATAACATATTAGGACCTTTTAAGAGCCCTTGCCAAATCCGAGATATTAATGTGATTCCCCACATTGTTTAAAGTTAGCTATTATGATGCAATTATTCAGAGGAAGTCTATCATGAACTTTGCTAGAAATAGAGGCATTCTTGATTGCAATCCACTATGTAACAATAGATGATGCTTAAAAAGGAATCCAAGTTTGAGGTTGTTAAAATAACATCGTTTTAGGAATGTTTGATAACCGCTAATCAAAATGCTTTGTAATGTATGTTGGAATCTGTGAAACAGAATTTCGTGGATTTGATCAATTTGGCGGTTTTAAAGCTTTTTAACAATTGTTAATCAAAATGTTTTTTCTCCAATTATGAAGGTCGGAATGTGGTGGAGCAAAATACACGAATTTGATTAATTTTGTGGTTCTAAAGTTTTTAAAACTTGGAATTAATTCAGAGATGATCGAAAACTGGTGAAACAAAATTTCATGTATTTGATGAATTCACTGGTTTTTAAGGTAGAAACATAATTGTGATGAAACCATGAACAAAAGAGTGAGTTCATAACTTTTCTTACACTAAGGCTAGCTTAAGTGATTCAAGACTCCAACCAAAAAAAAGTTCGGATTGAAGTAGGGAATTAGAATTAAATCGCTAAATTTATGGTCCTTTTCAACAAATTATTGAGTAGTTTTGACCAAAGATCTCATTCTCAACAGGCATCAGAATCGAATTCAGGTGATCTTTTGGCTGAGCTAGATCTGTTATGGGATGATTGTATTCACCAATAACGTCTTGAATACTGGGGCATACATTTTAGATGCTTCCATTGCCATATGACGAGACATCTGAGAGCTAAATGGCTAAGTCATTTTTGGGGTTCTGATATTTCAAATTTACGAAAGGAGCGGTTGTGGCCAGTTCATGGGCACGGGACATCAGGTGGCGGGTCGATTAAGACTGGGGAGCCAGTTCATAATTTTTTTTAATAAAATATGACACCATCTGGGGATCTTGACACACAGGTTCTGAGAGAGATATCACCCAACTAGGATTGTATCACATAAAGATTAGGTCTATGAACATAAGGGGCTTGGGGATGGCTCAAAATGGAATTCCCTCCAATACTTCCTCAATGTCCACAAGCCATCAGTCATCTTATTATAGGAGACCATGGCTCCCAAATCTAGGGCTCGGCCATATTTCTTAAAGATGTATCTCGGTTGGCATATTTTCTCAATGGATGCTCATTGTATTTCTGGGGGTTTGGTTGCATTATGGAATCCTTTGATCTTAAATTTTGTGGCCTTTAAATGCGTTGAAAGTATACTACTCTCCTATTACTACAGAGGATCGAGGGAATGCTTCCATATATTAAATGTTTATGCACCTTATGAATCTAGGCGGGAATTCTAGTGTTGCTTGGGGGATTTAGGCATATTAAAGATAGAATCTCTTATCTTGGTGGGAAACCTCGGTTTTACATTGGGGGCTGAGAAGGTTTGGGGTACAAATTACAAGACTGATCCACTCAGTGGATACTTAAAGGAACTTTTTGGAACTAATCACCTTGTGGATGTTTTTTCAGATGCAATTTTACCAACATGGAAGAATGGCAAATTAGAAGTAGATGGGATTGATAAAAGACTAGACATATTCATATTGCAGGAGAACCTGGTGGAGTGACTAGGGGTTATTAGATCATGGGTCATTTTGATGATGATATTAGACCACGATCCCATCTTTATCCAATGGTGTTACGTGGTTGAATGAGAGTGAATTTGGTGAGATGGTGTTAATTTTAGATAAAAATGGTATGTTCTACGCTTAAGAGAAATTTTCTTCAATTTTTCTTATTAGCCCAATATCAATTTCCAAATTAGAAATCACATTAACATGATAGTAAATGTAGATAGAACATAAATAAAATGCAGAAGACAAGCCAAAACAAGAGGACACAATATTTGGCGGATGCTAGGGGAAAACGGCCCCAATGTGGGGAAACCCTTAGATCAAGTCTTCTTATATTCTTCAAAAATTTAGCACAGAGAGAGTACAATATACAAAATTCACTTGCCCAGACAGAGTCAAATATGTCTAATCAAACTACATCCAACAAGATGCCCTAACTAGAATGTCAATGCTAGTCAAATCAGCAGAATTACTCCTCCAAATCAGCTCGGTCAAACCCAATCAATTAAGCCTACAACAACAGTCCAAATTAGCCCAAAATAGTTCTAAAGAAATTGTTCAAACTTGGTCAATGCACAATCAAACTTGTGGTCAAACTTGTTGCGGTCAACATTGGCGAAGCATCACATAAAATCTTGGTTTCTATGCCAAAGAATGCAGCCTGCCCAAACACTAATATTCCTACAAAAATCATAGTCAAATAAGGTCAAATGTTGCTCGGTCAATGCTGGTCAAACATGTTGCAACTTGGTCAACAAAGAAATCAGAAAACCCTAGTCAAACTTCGCACGAGTGGAGGAGAAGAAGGTTGTCCTACAATTCGTATGACCCAATCAGATTAGGAGAAAAAGGGATATGTGTGAAATGATGATTTTCCAAATGAGGTAGATGCTCCCTCTATTTATATGCAATGTTGAGGGTGAAGAGACATGACTTTTAGGCTTCTAAGCCTACATTAGATTATTGGTCGACCTTGACAATTTCTTCATAGAAAAAATAAGTTCATGATTTCATTTATGCTTGTCAGAATGAGATGATCTTTAGATCAATCCTACACCTCTCAGAAAGAGGAATCCAACAAAAATATCATATCCATCATATGAGTTGTCCAAGGTGGAGTTTCACCCTAGTTTCTGAATTTAACACTCCCTCTCAACTAGGGAGAACTCCACCTACCAAACCATCTGACAATATGTACCATCCATGTCATCCTTGCTCTACTCTAATGAACTATGAAGTTATAATGAGGAAGAAATGATCGAGATTGTATCATACCACTCTCCACTAACCCGAAGTTAGTCTCCATTGATCCCAGATCAATATCAAACATCCTAGCATAGGGAGTACAGTAGTACACGATGCATCCATTGGTACTACTATGGTCCCTATCCTCGTTTCCCAACTCATTAGCTACATGAGAGGTACTTCCCATGAGTCTCAGATTACATGGGTAGGATGTATCAACAGGAGAAGGTGAACCACTCATCCTGCTCATATTCCAGAAGAGAAGGTTAACCACTCATCCTATGCATATCTCAACCATCATGGGGTATCACAGGGGAAGGTGAACCGCTCATCTTGTACATAGTGCACCACTAGGGAAAGGTGAACGACTCACCCTATGGTCACTCATCGCTCCAAGAAATACCCCAAGCCCCCGAGAGCTCCTAGAGCTCAATATCCAACTCAAATGGGACCCTCATAAGAGGGTCTCTCCATGACTCCAATTCGTTCACGGAAGGTTAAGAATTTGACCTTCCCCAGGGACTTTGTAAGAATCTTTGTGACCTGATCATCAGTCCCAATGTGGCGAAGCCTTATTTCTCCCCATTGTACCACATCCCAGATAAAATAGGTACCTAATATCAATACGCTTGAAGCGGTCATGAAACACGAGATTCTCAGAAAGATGAATCCCACTTTGGTTGTCACAAAAGATCATGGTGGTATCCAACACACATCCAAACAACTCACTAAAGAGCTTCCTCAACCAAACATCTTCACAGGAGGCCATACTAGCAACAATATATTCCGCCTCGGTGGTGCTCAAAGCAATTGATTTATGCTTCCTACTCATCTAGGATATCAAAGCAGAACCTAGTGAGAAGCAACATCCCGATGTGCTCTTACAATTCACCACACTGCCAGCTCAGTTAACGTCAGAATAACCATGGAGCCTCACATTCCCGGCAATGTATCTCAGTCCATAAGTGATTGCACCCCAAAGATATCTCAGAAGATTCTAGGAAGCAATCCAATGTATATGATGAGGCTTGACCATAAAATGACTCAATGTATTCGTTGCAAAGCATATGTTCAGACAAGATTTCACCAAGAACATCAAGGCCCCCACAAGTTGATGATACTCAGAAGGATTTCCCAAATTGGGCCCAACAACACTTCTGAATAACTTCTTGAATTTAAGTTCCATCGGAGTAGTCACAGACTTAAAATCCACCATCCTAAATCTTTCAAGTAGGTTCACAATGTATTTTCCTTGAGAAAGGAAAATCTCACCTGGCTTTTTCTAGACCTCCTGCCCTAGGAAATAATGCATCAGTCCTAGGTCCTCCATCTCGAACTCGGAAGCCAACTCCCTCTTGCATTAATGAATGAGAGGGTCTACACCTGTCAGAAAGAGATCGTCCACATAAAGTACCAAGATGAGAGGTCTATCATGCTCAACCTTAAAGTAAAGGTTCGGATCAAATTCACTTCTTGTAAACCCCAGCTTCATTAGATAGTTTTCGATCCTCTCATACTAAGGTTGGGGAGCTTGCTTCAACCCATAGAGGGCTTTCTTCAACCTACATACATGTGTCTCGTGATCTTGAACTTCAAACCTCTCGAGTTGTTCTACATAGACTTCTTCCTTAGTTGAACCATGCAAGAAGGTGGTTTTGACATCCATTTGGTGTAGGTTCCATCCTTGCGAGGCATCAAGGGCTATAATTGAACGGATGGTGGTATATCGGGAAATTGGTGAAAATATCTCATCATAGTCCACACCTTCCTTTTGAGCGAAGCCTCGAGCAACAAACATGGCCTTGAACTTTTCAAGACTTCCATCAACTCCATGCTTGATCTTGTAGAGTCATTTCGAGGTGACAATAGATTTGTCCTTGGGTCTAGGGACCACATCCAAGACATCATTCTTCATAATTGACTCATACTCTTCATTCATAGAATCCTTCCAAACTTGAAGCTTCACAACTTCTTCAAATTTGCAAGGCTTAGATTGAACAATGGTGCTCATGGTAGCTAAGTACCCTTAGTACCTATTCAGCTTCTTACTTTCACAAAAATTTCCCCTTGGAGGGCTCATGAGGAGGTGGATCAATGAGATCCATTGGTCCTTCAAATTGGGCATCAACTCATCCTACATTCTCCTTGCTTTCCTGTATCTGCTTCTTTGTCCTTCCTTGGAATAGGAAGGCTATTAATCTTCCCAAGGGCAACATCTTCATCGAAGGTAACATCATAACTTATATCCACTTCTCTTTGACCAGGCACTTATATTTTATATGCCTTAGAAGTTTCAATGTAACCTACAAATGTTCATTTCTTCCCAGATGCATCCAATTTTCTTCTCTTTTCTTTCAGTACATGAAAATATATAAGGCTACTGAAATTCTAAAGTGAGAGACATCAGGTTTCTTATTGATGAAAACTTCTTCAGGAGTTTTGGAGTCCAAGGCTTGACGAGGGCATCTATTTTGAACATGCACAGTAGTGTTGGCAGTTTTTGCCCATAGAAACTTCAGAAGGCTTTGATCATGAAGCATGACATGAGTGGCTTCTATAATAGAACAATTATTCCTTTTAGCAACACCATTTTGCTCAGGAGTATATGCGGTAGTAGTCTCCCTCTTAATGCCAACTTATCTACAAATAGTCATTGAACTCATTAGATTCATATTCAGTTACATTATCGGTCCTCATTATTTTGATCTTCTTCCATGTTTGATTTTGAACCAAGACTTTGAAAGAACAGAACTATGTGAACACTTCATCCTTCTTCTTCAAGAAATAAATCCAAGTTTTGCAAGATAATTCATCCACAAAGATAAGATAATATAAATATCCTCCCAAAGATGTCATAGTGTTGGCTTAAGGGGGCTTGACCTAGGTTAAAAGTTGTTCGCGCCAACCAACAAAACCCTAATTGATAACCCTTTCAACAACAACCTGCATTGCGCAGGCTGTAGTATCAGTTGAAGTAGTATTGCGGGATGCTAGAACCAGGTTTCTGCATCTAGAGACAGTGTGCTAAGTGGTCTTAGCTTTTGCAGATCATATTTGCCTTTGTGCAATTCGGTATCCTTCTATGGCCTGATACTGCAACTCGAGTAAACGGCTTCTAGACCTTTGTGAAGGTTTGTGATCAGTGTTTATAGACCGAAAGGAAGCAGTCTATCTACTTTCATGCGCTAATCAATAACCCTAGATCTACCTTCACGCAAATCTATCCAATTCGTCAGAAATTACAGCAGATTTAATGTTTATCTTCGCAAAAATAGATAATAACTTAATCCATGCATAAATACTATAGATTCAGTAGATTCACATAGAATTTACACGTTATTGCATGGAAAACACATTATTAAGTGAAAGAAAATAACATAAAAATAATTCACAATAATACTCAGATGCAAAGTATTTATTCAAAATCAGACTTTATTATGCTTCAACGTTCAAATTAGAGACTTTTTTACCCTGCGCACTAAGCTGCAGACTTACCAAGGCCTCCTGTGCACTTAGCTGCGGGAGCCTTCCCTTTCGCCTAAGTACAAGAAGCAGAGCCTTCATGCCTTAGTACTTTCCAAAAAATAATCTCTATCTTGACTTACTTATCCTTCACTACCTCTTAGACTCACTATGACTCAACTATATATAGCTTTCTTCAATACAATACCATGGTCCATGGACCATGGGTGAGTCTCAAAACCTGTTGGCATTTTGGCATAGGTTTGGTAGTTTTGGTGCTATGGAATAGGTGTTGTCCTTGATGGCAACTCACTATGGTGACAGATCACAGTTCAGGCACTCAGAAAGAAGAAAAAGACATATACGCAGGTTCACTTTGACAAAGCCGCGTATACACGCGGGTTGGACATTCCCAAGGCGCGTATGTGTATACACGCACTTTCATGCAAGGAAAAGTGCGTACATGTGGGAAAACTTGTTTCTGGTCCGTGGTATTTAGTCCTTGGTATTTGAAACTTATGGTTTTGGGCCATGGTATCTCATCATAAGTGTTGATCCCAAGTATTGGGTCCATGGTATTGAATTGTTATGGTTTGGACCGTGGTATTGTAAAGGCCTAAGGCTACAAAAAAGAGGAAGAAATCATTTGGCAAGGTATTATCTGAATCATTGAATCTGAAAAACAGGCTAGATCTGGAATCAGTGATTGGTTATGGTGCAGATTTTATCTAAGAAGAAGGAACCTGAGCGCAAGGAGAGGATAAGTTCTTTTGATGGGTCAAAATCTTAAGGCTTGAATGATAGTATCTTTATATGATTTTGATCTGTTCTATGTGACGCTTGCTTGATCTATAAATCTGATAATCTGGGTAAACTAATATCTGAACATTTGAAGGGGTAAATTACCGTTATAGATTTGTACGCAGGTTCAGTGAAGCACAGGTGCGTATACACACAGGTTCTGTAAGTTGGAAGTGTGTATACGCGGGTTGATCTTAGTATAGGTGCATATACACGCAGTTTTTGGAAGGCAGAAGTGCGTATACGCAGGTTGATCTTAACACAGAAGCATATGCATGCAAGTTTCATAATATTGAAGTAGCGTACATCTCATAATTTATGTTCTAGTTGCTTTTGTTGATTATTGCAGTGATCTGGGTTTAGAATTTGAGGTGTGATTACGGTTACTATGATTTGGGTACAGTTGACATAGAAGTGTTTATTTTGATTCAGTCTTGACTGATGAAATGGTGATTGGTTGATGTAGAAATTCTTGATGTTTGATTGATGTTATTTGTGGATCCAGTCTAAAAATTTATGAAACGTGGTCCCTGGAAGAAAGAGAAGGTTGTAGCCTTCTGCAGGTAGCAGCCTGTGTACTAGTATCTCAACTAGTACAAGAACTAAGGGGGTTGTAGCTCCCTTCTAGGAGAAGCTGGAAAATGAGAGAGGGTTGTAGCTCTCTGCAGGTAGCAGCCTGTGTATTGGTAAAGGATTGCACCAGTACATAATCATTGTAAAAAAAAAGAGAATTTTCTAATTAAAAGAAGATAGAGACGAATTGCAGCAGGTGGTTTTCACCCACATTGGGTTTCCACCTTATATCTTGTGTTCTTATGTGTGGTTGTCTTCTGATCTATTTTATTGTTCCTGGAAATTGTTTATTCTAGTGCATAACCTAATAATCAACATCTGTAGAATAAAGTAAATTATAAATCTGCATAGTATACGCAGGTTTCCTTATCTGTAGTTGCGTATATATGCGGGTTCATCTAATTGAAGTAGAGTATATGTTCTGGGTTTGAAAAGGAAAATAATTGACCAGATAATACTGATTCACCCCCCCTCTCAGTATTATTTTCAACAATTGGTATCAGAGCAGGTCCTTCAAAAGAAGCTTGATCGCTTGAAGGAAGAGCTATCATCATGAGCAACTACGAGAGAGAAGCATCAACCAGGCCACCAATTTTTGATGGGACCAACTTCGTCTATTGGAAGGTAAGAGTCACAGCCTATCTTCAATCTCTTGGTACAGAAGTCTGGGATATCATAGATACAGGGTACACTTTTCCATCAGCAACTCTTACAGATCCGGCTGAGAAGAAGCAGTTTGAAACAAATGCAAAGGTTGTCAACACTCTATTAGGATGTCTATCTCAATCATAATTCGTCAAGGTTATGCAGTATAAAACCACTAAAGAAATATGGGACAAGATTGTGCTGAGTTATGAAGGAGATGAGCAGGTAAAATGAGCAAAACTTCAAACCCTCAGAATTCAGTATGAAAATCTCAGGATGTACAATGATGAAAGTGTGGCTAACTATTTCCTTCGTATAGATGAGATGGTTAATTATATGAAAATTTTGGGTTAAGAAATAAAAGAGTTTGTTGTGGTTGAAAAGGTTCTAAGATCTTTGTCTCCTAAGTTTGAATCAAAAGTTTCTGCAATAGAAGAAAAGGAGAATCTACAGAAAATTACCATGTCGCAGCTACACGGAATTCTAACTGCTTAATAATATTGAGAGGGGGGGTGAATCAATATAATTCACAATAATACTCAAATGCAAAGTATTTATTCAAAATCAGACTTCATTATGCTTCAATGTTCAGATTAGAGACTTTTTTACCCTGCGCATTAAGCTGTAGACTTACCAAGGCCTCCCATGTACTTAGCTGTAGAAGCCTTCCCTTTCACCTAAGTACAAGAAGTAGAGCCTTCCTGCCTTAGTACTTTCCCAAAAATAATCTCTATCTTGACTTACTTATCCTTTACTACCTCTTAGACTCACTATGACTCAACTATATATAGCTTTCTTCAATACAATACCATGGTCCATGGACCATGGGTGAGTCTCAAAACCGACCTATTTACTTACCAAAACAAGGGGCTAAAACCCCCTTGACTCCTATCTAGCTATGCACTCTGCATCCACATTTCACGGAGACTTTACAACTTTTACAAAAATTGGGTTAACTAACCCAAAAACTGACCCTAGGGACCCTATCCCAACAAGCCCCCAACACAAATATGGTGACTCACCCTCGATTCACTCAGTTGGCACCTCAATCTTGCTACAGAGACCACCTAGCTTGAACTTTAATGCTGCAATGTCAGCATCACTCTGCACCACATCCTGCTGCACTTCCTCTACCAACTTCTCTATTGTCGAGCCTTCCACTGCTAGGTGCATTGTCCTCTGTGTCTGTTGTAGCACCTTTAACTTTTACTGAAGTGAGAGAGTAAGTTGGTAGGCTTCCTCTAACCATGGTTGTAATATGGCCTTTAGGAGAGCCTCTTTTCTCTATATTTCTTTCATATGTGCTTGCGCCGCAGCCTGTTGCACTTCCTCTACCAACTTCTCCATTGTCGGGCCTTCCGCTGCTAGGTGCATTGTCCTCTATGTATGTTGTAGCACCTTTAACTTTTACTGAAGTGAGAGAGTAAGTTGGCAAGCTTCCTCTAACCATGGCTATAATCTGGCCTTTAGGAGAGCCTCTTTCCTATATAATTCTTTCGTATGTGCTTACAGTTGCTTGCCTTCCTGTAACTTCGTGAGTCATTATGCTGGCGCCAAAGTAGACGCAGTTGCTCGGACTTCATCATACTTGTGTTGTGTCTCCTTGACATCTATGTTTAGCTTCTAAAGGTTCAAGTCCTCCTGCAAATTTTTCCACAACTCCATTTTGGTCAAACATCATTGCACAGTCTGTGACAACGATATCCAATGTGTTCATATTCTCCTTGATTGTTGCTCCACGTTGCTCCCAAACCTCTGGCAAAGTAGTTGGCTTCAACTTCAGCTGCAACTCTGATATCTTCATTTGAATATCAAAAGTAACCCTGTTGATCTCATCCTTTGATGTGCGGACCACAGCAGCCAATTTTTTTATTTTTGTTGTAGTTATAACATTCTCTGGGATGTTCAATTTGAGAACTAACTTGCAAGCCTTCTCTATTGTTTTCTCCAGGCTCTGACTTCGTGTCTGTAGTTTCTCCTTTTCCTTCAAAGCCTAAGAATTCTCCATGAACATCTACTCATTATTGACCTTAAACTCACTGATGACAGCAAGGGTGTGCTGCTCTCTGATCCTTAACTCATCTAAAACCCCCTGATGCAACACATGGAGAGTTTGAAATAGTAGCACAGCCAAGTTGACTCTTGTGTCCTTCACTATGCTTAACACAGCACGGTCCTCATCTGAATCCGAGTAGACAAAACCTTCCAATAAAGGTATGACTTTGAGGTCCAGAGTCTGTTCTAGTTCTGCTACTATTCCACTTCTTTGTGACAGGCTCTCTTGCACCGCGCTTTCCCAACGTTCGCTTGAATCTTTCTAGTCTGGATCTGCAATTCGTGTAGATCCTTTTGGACACTCCCCAATGTCTACATGTACTATTGCTCAAACTACTGCCACAAATCTATGGTTTTGTCTTTGACTTCTTTGCCGATTTCGTTGAGATCCCCTTCTGTCAGGACCATCGAGTCGATGCGCGTTTGTTTATTTGACTTATTCTTCTTGCATTTCCCAACAACTTGCTCCTTTCTTCACTTCTTCAAGGTAAATGGAGTGCTCTATCCCTCCCCACCGCCTCCTTCTTTTCTTGAAAGTTCCTATTCATCTGTGTGTTGTGAAGACGAGTCTTCGACTTCTTTTATGTCTGGGCATTCTTTCTCAGCTTGTTCTTTTGTAGGATGCTCTTTCTCTGCCCGCTCTTTCTCTACAGCTTCCTTAGAAACAAATTCTTTCCACTTCTGCTCAGCTAGAACTCGTGCTGCCTTCTAAGCTACTTCCTTATGCTTCTGCACAATAGAGCTCTCAGCCCCTTTACTAGCTCCTACACCAAGCTCCGTGAGTTCGCGCCACTCTGCTGGCCAGCTCCCCACAATCTCCTGCACATATGTCTCAAATACCAAATATGGAAGCTTGTGCCATAGGTGCTTTGGGTCCTCCCGCACCCTAGTTGAAACATTGTGGAAATTGGCCTTGAAATCCATGAAAGTCATCAATTGCTCGAACAAGGCTCGAGACAACCTTGGCCTCTCACTAATAATTGTTCAAAGGTCCATGTCCATCAAGATACAAAAAAGTTTCGACTCCTTGATCCTTTCTGAATCCTTTATTCCCCACAGAGAAGTGAACTTTGCTACCTCTGGTAAATCTTCCACCTGCGGAGGAAACTAGTTGTCCTCCAACAACTTCCATGCTACTAATATAATTGACAGTAAAAGCCACACATAATGGAATAACTTTCTCTCTTCCTGAGCTTCGTGACAGTTCGCGAGGAACTCCTTGCACAAATACTTTTCCCAATTATATTGAACTCCCTTCGTGCATTGGGAAGCTAATGATACTATCAGCGCTAGAACTTCGTCTGCATGACATTTCCTCATGATTTTCCCTACAAGGATCTGGGTGACGAACTGCACTGTTTGGTCCTGAATAGATTGGATAGAATATCTACGTGACTTCTTAACAAGACCATATTCTACCTTCATCTTATCGCTAACTCTTTTTCTCCACTTTTCCCTCCAAACTCCTTGGCAGGGTCTACCCCTTTGTAGGACAACTTTGTGATCCAATGAATTAACATGTCTATGATCGAAATGGGCTCCCCAATCCATAGGCACCCATTGTGCACCAGTGCGAGGAGCTAGCGTGCACACACTGTGTTGATCGTTGACCAAAGAAAATGTGGTACGTAGAGCATGTGCAACAACCTCGCCTACTCAACAACTCTAACCCACTTCATGGGTTCCAACCGCGTAACCCTAGTATCTTCATAGTAAATTTTTGTCATACACTTACTAATCACCAAATGTGGGAACCTCTCATGGTCCTTGAGGTCCCAATCCTCCATGTTCGTCACTTTCCCAAACAACTTGGATTCATTGAGAAACCTTCTTATAAGGGTCCTGCATGTTGCATGCATTAAGCTCTAGGAGCTCTGGGGGGCTTGGGGTACTTACAGGAGAAACATACAACCACAGGGTGACTCACCCTCCCCTGGTGGTGCGCTATGTATAGGATGATAGGTTCAACCTTCCCCTATGATACCTCGTGGCGACTGTGGAACAAGATGACTAGTTCTCTTATGGGCCGGGATGGTTAGTTCTCCTGTGGGCCAGGATGATTAGTTCTCCCGTAGCAACTGTGGAACAGGATGATTAGTTCTCTTGTGGGCCGGGATGATTATTTCTCCCATGGAAACTATGAAACCGACTGATTAGTTCTCCTATGGGCCAGGATGATTAGTTCTCTCGTGGCAACTGAGGAATAGGATGATTAGTTCTCTTGTGTGCCGGGATGATTAGTTTTCTCATGGAAACTGTGAAACATGATGATTAGTTCTCATGTGGGCTGGGATGATTAGTTTTCCCATGGTGACTGTGGGGAAAGATGGTTCGTTCTCCTGTGGACAGGATGATTAGTTCTCCTGTCGAGGCATCCTACCCATGCAATCTGGGACTCATGGGAAGTACCTCTCATTTGATCAATGAGCAGGGAAATGGGTTAGGGACCATAGTAGTACTATCGATGGATGCATCATTGAATCTACCATACTCCCTATGCTAGGATGACCTCCAATTATCTGGGATCAATGGAACTAATCTAGGATCAGTATGAGTGGTTTGAGACACTCTCTTGTGATATTGATCTAGGATCAATAAAACTGACTTCGGGTTAGTAAGAGTGATGTGACACACTCTCTTCAGATGAAACTGACTTCGGGTTAGTAGAGAATGATATGAGACATTCTCGACCAATTCTTTTTCTTCATGGTTCAACAAAACAAAGCTCAGCAAATCAGAGTAGAGCAGAGCAGTGGAGGGCACTGATGGCAGAGATAGTATAGTCGGACATATGGATCAATAGATAGAGTTCTCCCTAGTTGAGAGGGAGTGTTAAAATTGGAAACTAGGGCCAAACTCCATGTGGGTCATCTTATTCATGGCACCTGACACATAGCGCACCATAGCGTGGCTCCTTGATCATCCCAACATTATTCTCTAGTTTAAGGGGAATAGGCCCTCCCCCTATAATATAGTTCCTATAGACTGGGAAATGATCCTTATCATGTCCATGGCTTTTACACTTCAGACACCAGACCTCAACGTGCACCTCCGGTTGAGCTTCTTTTCCTTTCTTCAGGCTCTGCAACTCCAAATGTAGGATTTCCAGCTATGAATGAATCTATTTCACTCCAAGGTTCGTATCCTATATAGGAAATGCATCCAGCCTCATCGAAATCTCCAAGGCTTCCTCTTGTGTTTCTATCTTCTGTTGTGATAGAGGTACTCTTAAATGTGGCAAGAGCGACGTTATAAACCAGTCGCGATGTTGAGAATCTGTAATTACCATGTTGGCTTGCCTGATCAGGCACTTCAACCTCTTATCAAAGTCTTAATGTGTCTTATCTATCTTCTGTTAGATTTCCTTAAATTCAATTACTAATTGTGCCTCTGACTTAGGCTTACTGAACTCCTAGTTCAGAGCTAGTTGGGTATCTACCAACATCGCATTGGGGTTATCAGTGCAATACTTGATATACCATGTTAATACGTGATCATGTAAGTTTGTAACCATCTATGCTTTCTTAATATTATCATCTGTAATCTGATGTGTTTTCCAAACAATTCCTACAAAAAACCAAAATTGTTATGGATCTTTGCTCCTTGTTCCTTTAAAAATTGGCATCTTCATTGCGTTCACCATGTTGAATGGTGGAAATGAGGTGGGGGGCAGGGGTGAAGGTGTGGGTGTATGAGGTAGGAGTGGAGGTGGAGGTGTAGTGGACGGATGAGATATCCTCAGAATACCCTGTGTAATTAATTGAACTACACTTCGCGACGTAGTTAGCATCGTCCCTTCGTCGTCGCTTGAAGGGGGTTAAATGAGCGGACTATATTCTGGGTTGGATCCTTTGTTTCTTCTAAATAATCTCTCACTTTGCGTAGCCCCAAACATCAAGATAACTACATAACCCTCTTTTCACATAACAACATTTTAATCTTAATCTTTAATGATTTCATATACTTACCTCACGGTCCTTTAAAGAGCCTTCGTTTCACTTCACTATAGTTGATATTCATGTCGATCGCAAAATAAGTCACAAAGCTTCCCAATGTGCGATAAATCCAGTGATCCACATCCCACTCAATATTTCTTTCTGATGCTTCCAGCCATCGTACCAACTCAGGAGTCCACACTGTAGGACTGTTAAGCCTCCACGTCCCTTGACTATCAGCCAATTTAGACAACCACTCGTGTAGTTCTTCAGGGAAAAAATAGAAGAACACATTGGTCTTGTCTATGTACAAAAATCTCTGCAACCACTACTCCTTGGACAATTTAGGGCTTTTGTTCTCTTGAGCCACAAACGCATGCACGTTTTGATCAATCCACTTGTCGATCTATTTCTTCGTAGGGAACCATTTATTGTACATCTCTTATATAGATCCCGGTCTCGGCAACAAAACCATTTGTTGGCTTAAGGGTGCCTGACCGAGGTTCAAAGTTGTTCGTGCCAACCAACAAAACCCTAATTGCTAGCCCTTTCAGTAACAACCTGCATTGCGTAGGATGTAGTCTCACCCAAATATTATTAGGGGATGCTAGGACCAAGTTTCTGCATGCAGATACAGTGTGATAAGTGGTCTTAGCTTTTGCAGCTCATATCTTCCTTTGCACAAATTGGTATCCTTCTATGGCCTGTAAAAATTCTAACTGTAGATTAACCTGATAATGCAATATAACTAAAGCAAAATACTTAATCTACTTCTACAATCAAACTTGCTAAAGCTTAATAGATTTGAGCAAGATCAAGCAAAACACATATAACTAGAAGAAGAATCAATACACATGAAACACTGAAGAATACTCTCAGGAAAGCCTCAGCTAAAAACCTCTCTATCTGTATTATCATACAAGGTGGAAATATCTCAGAATTGCACAAAGCCTTATCTCTCACAGCTAGTCAACTCTCAGTACAATCCTCCTAGATGCTCACAGGCAAACAAGGCTTCTCATAAACCTTCTCCTCTGTCCTCCAAGCCTCCTATTTCCTTGTGCAGTTACCTCTGGGATGATCCCCTTCACCCAGTGTAACACTGCTCTCACACACTACTCTAACATACTATCAGAACTATGCAATCCTCAAGGAACCTTATTCCTTTTGCATGGATGATTTTCCTTTATAGGAAAACTCATGCAACTGATAGTAACATGTCCCTGCCTCTAATCTCAATTGGATCTTTCTTTAAATAGACATGCATGAGTTATTTATGAGAGAATCTTCAGTTATCTGGAGTACACTAGTTTGATGCATGCATGCATTAACTCACTGAACTCACAATTAGTTCCTCAAACTATTTGGAACTAATTTAGCTGGACATAACTCAGTTAACTGAGCTAACTAATTACAACCCAAATCAAACTCATCCTTATCTCCTTAATTAAGGGATAACTGTTGCATGACTTCACAAAGACTTCTAGCTTGAATTTCTCCAACTAATTAACTCAAGATGAATTAATTAATTATTTTTCAAGTAGCCGGTGAGACTAAATTCGAATTTTAATTCTCAATTTTAATTCAAGGAAATTCTTGCAAATTATCTGCAAATCCACCTCTAAGATCTATGTGGAAAATATGACTATAGATTAACTCGATAATGCAATATACCAGACCAAAATACTATAATCTACTTCTACTATCAAACTTGCGGAAGGTTAAAGATCGAGCTGAATCAGATGTGAACACATATAACCATAAGAAGAAGAATCAATGCACATGAAACACAAAAGAATACTTGGGGAAAGCCTCAGCTAAAAACCTCGCTATTTGTATTATCATACAAGGTGGAAATATCTCAGAATTACATAAAGCCTTAGCTCTCACAGTTAGCCAACTCTGAGTACAATCCTCCTGGATGCTTATAGGCAAACAAGACTTCTCACAAACCTTCTCCTCTACACTCCAAGCCTCCTATTTCCTTGCATAGTTACCTTTGTGTTATAGACATATTTGGGCACTGCAACCCCAATCATATATGTCCATAAACCAAGGGCTTCTGAGTCCCTAAAAGTGTTGTTTCACACTCTAAAGGAACAAGGTCAGTTGATTACATCATCTCCTAGAAGTTTTCCATGGAAAACTACTCAGAACTAGTCAAAATTGGACCATACAGACTACTCAGTGCTAAGGGTGTGATGCATATCACCTGCAAATTGTGATGCATACTGAAAAGCCCTTCTGTAGGGTGTGATGGGTGAGAGTAGACAAATGGCAAAGACATTTTGCAAGGTGGATGATCATGGAATCTTCCAGAAACTTCTCCTGTGACACTTGCCTCTCTAAATTCGCCCAGGGATGAGTAAGAGATCATGAATCTCCAAGTGGAATCAAGAACTATCAAAGAGAGGACACCAATTAAAATCCCAGAAGCTGACTCACCCCCTGCAAACATCTATATATGGATCCCTCATCCCAGAGATCCAGGAGGCTTGAATCTTGTATTTTGTAAGGAAGTGATGTTAGTTTCTTTGTGGAACATCATAGTGTTGGGTGATCTAAGATTTTCATGACGTGAAGAAGGGATTTCATGCTGGGAGGATGACACTAGGTTAGATCAATGGGTTGTAATCCTCTCATCTACTCTTTCTATCAATAAATCTATTTGAGTTTTCCTCCACATTCTTGTATGTTTGAGTTGATATATGCATTTGTGTGGTCAATATATATCTGGTCCTATATTGTTTATGATTGTAGATCTCTATGCTTTGATGGTATCATGCTACTTTGACTTTACAGGTGCTCTTTGAAGCGGGACAAGCAAGGGAGTAGTGGCAAAGATCTGTCAAAGCGGAGAGGAAACAAGCAAGGAGCTAAGCGAAAGACTGAGGTTGGCACTCTCTTCTTCTCTCTCATCTACTTCTCATAAAGGAAAATGCAAGTAACTTTAGTTTGTTTGTTTCTAAGACAAATACTTGTCTTAGTGGGACTAGCAGCTCTGAATGGACACTCGATTTCTCGATAACAAAATGGCGACTCCACTGGGGAGCGAATAACTTGTTTGCTTGTTTCTAGTTTGTTTACTTTATAAACTACAGATGGATCCTGAAGTTATGCCAGCTAGCCTCCGAACTGCTTTTGCTATGCAACTGCAAAGTAGATAAACGCTGCTTTAGTCAATCTCCAAGTTAGTTTATGAATTAAACATCTGACTTGCAAACATCCTAATTGCCCCAGTGGTGGCTCAAGTAACCTCATTAGATCATCCCCTATGATTTGTATTTACTGACTATCATTAGCTCGGCCTAAATCCCTGAACTAAGATGCAAACTGTGAGAAAAAACCAAGTTAAAGTCTCATCCTTGGACCATCGCACCTTCTCCTCTTGGAAATCTGGATGCATCACATCTCCTGTGTGCAATAGGTGAGATGCATCCCTGTTTCCCTGTGTTACAGGTGCGATTATCAAATAAGATTGTTTCTACCTCCAGATTTTGGTTTTTTCTTCACTCTCTTCAGCTTTATTCAGGAGTTTTGTTGTCTATGATCAGTATACCACTGTGGGAACTCCCTTTCTTTACATTATTCAACCTCCATTGTACAAAGAATTGTGAATGTTTTTATGTATTGTTTGCCATTTACAGTTCTCCTTTACAAAGAAGTAGCTTAATCAAACTGTCGTCTTTTGATTTGGAAGTGTCGCAAGTGTCGTTTTTAGTCAAAGAAAAGAATCCTACTCTTCTTGATGGTCGATTACACTATTACTCTTGTATTCAATTTGAATTAATAGTATTTCAAGTGTTGAAAGTAGTTTTCAATTCAAAATCGCAAAGTGTCGTCATTGTATTCCTTTCGTCTTTTGAAGAGAAAATTGTTAGTACTTTCGCTTTGAAAAGATAATCCAGATTTGTAATTAGCATTCTTTTTGTCATTCACACATTAAGAAAGCGGAAAAAAAATACATGCATGTGCATTTGCATTTAGATTGCTTGTTGATTTTGATTTAGGACAGTGCATCTATTGTGTGCTTTGTGCTCTATGTTGAAAGAATCTCGCTTCTCTTTCCTTAGTAGCTAGGATTTTCATTGCAAAAAGAAGAATAAACGACTGTTTATCATCTTGGATTGCATTTTAGGAATTGTATATCTACATCACGCGATGAACCTTAAAGGTAAGCTTCTTAAGAAATATCAACTGTAAAATAAATTCAATGAACATAAAAACGCTTTGGAATCTAACACACAACATTTAGAAGTCTAGGCTAGAGATGTATTCTGACGTCGTAAAGCCTGGTAACTATCGCTTTCATCATAGGTTGGGTGATTCCTCCTCTTTGAGATGACAAGTGCCAGTACGAACTTGTGCTCCCACATACCGTCGAGCATATATTAGGAGACCACAATAGGCTATATCCTTTATCGTTAGGAAGCCGTGTCTACCACCCTATCGATCGCAATGCACTGAACACAACATTCAGGAAGATTGACTACCGTACTGTAAAAATTATTCTGCAGTTTTGTGATTGGTTCGGTAATCCCTCTGTCTAGATTTCCAGAGTAGTCTCTTTCATTCCTTTTCAAACTCCTTAAAGGAAAAGGTCCATCTGAGCACTTGCACTTCAGGCTCATTAAAAATCGAAGGTGACTAGAGTCATATTTAGCTTTTTCTCGACTCTTAAAAAGTGAAAAAGCGAGTTGTGTCAAAGTGTCATAAAATTTATTTTAATTGGAATAATGTCACTGTTCCCTCGTTGATCTTAGGTTGAGAAAATGGAGTCCACCAACCAAGTATTTCCCCTTGGGGGAAATCCTAGTCCTTTCTCCTCTTGGGGAGATGTTGGTGCACCTCATATGGCCACATTGTCCCTTCCAGGACTCACAATCGGCTTGCCAGTATGGCTCTTCTCGACCTCTGTCGTTCAAAGCATCGTGATTCCTGAGCAATCAAATCAGAAACTAGATGATACTAGAGTTACCCCCCAACCTTCTACTTCATTTGTGTTTCCCTCTCCTTCTTCCTCTTCACTTGGTGAAGCTGGTAAAACTAAAAACCAAGTCACTGAGAAGAAGGAGAAAGGGAAGGAGAAGAAGAAGAAGGAGCCGAAGGCCAAAAGGGGCAACCATACATTGTCTAGCGAAAATCCGCACACTGTACCATCCAAACCTAAATCTCCATGTGTCATTTGCAAAGGATACCACTATCATGGAGATTGTCCTTGCATCCCACGGATCTTAAGGGACTGGTCTCCCCGCTTGCACAATCTGGTGTCCTCAACCTCTGACTATCATGTTGAAAGTACATCGTCAACTAGTGAAAATGAAGTCACTGGATAGAAAGGAAAATATAAAATTCCTTGTAGACTGTGTGAAGGTGATCATGCCATCTGCTGTTGTCCCTTCCTAGATGAAGCTAAAAGAGTCTTGGATAACCATCATGCTTCACCGCTACGGCTTCCTCCTGGATACAAGAAACTCTTGCCGAGTCCATTGCTAGTTGAAAATCTGACTAACACACCTTTGTGGTCAGTCGAAGCATCTATCATTGAAGATAAACCCTCTGAGTCCACATCAGACCAAAGTCAACAGGTTGAGATGGAAGTCGACCCAGTCTTGTCTTTGGAAGGTCTACCTTCAGATGACACAACCACCGAAGAGAATGAGAATGACACTGTTCAAATTCTTTTCGTAAACATGGACTCCGATGAACATGGGGGCAATCTACCTGTTCCTTTACCGCAGGAAGGAAGTTCGTCGGAGTCGTATCCGACTGTTTATTTGGTCCCACCTTCGAGCAACCTAGTCATTTCCTTCGACTAGAATCTACTAGGTAGACCCCGTCTATCGTCTAGTGTACCATTCCAAATCATTGTACAAGCTTACAAAATGGTCATGGTCGGTACTATCATAGATGAAGGGGCTTCTGTGAGTATCCTTTCCTCAACTGCTTGGAAAGCGCTTGGCCATTGCTTCTACCTGAGATGCGAAATCTGACAGGCTTTGACAAAGGAACCAGTCGACCGTTAGGGATCCTTGCAAATTTATCCATAACTTTGAGAAGGAAAACCGTTTATCTGAATGTAATGGTAGTCCAAGGACCTTTATATTAAAATCTACTCCTTGGGCATGACTACATTTATAGCATGGGAGCCATTGTCTCCTCACTCTTTCGAGTGATGTGTTTTCCACATGAAGGCAGAGTGGTCTAGCTCGTAGACCAGCTTTCATTCCCCGGCTCACACATAGCTAGTAGTCAAATGCCATCCCTAACTAGTATTTTTACGCAAGGAATGTCTCATCAATCTCCAGTCTGTCCACCTAATGAGCATGAGTGATTTGGTGATTGTGACGGAAACCCAGGGGGCATGTGCCCTGGTCTGCTTCGGCAGGAAAACTTCAGTTATAGGGTAGGTTTCCGCGAAGGATATATGACTAGTCTAACACACCAATCCATTTAGGAAAATGGGATTAGACTGGAATAAGATACCTCCGTCAGAAGGTATGCCTTTCCTGACAGAGCAAGTGTTTTGTCTGCAAACTGAAGGGTACCTCCTTTCCTGACAGAGCAAGTGTTTTGTCTGCAAATTGAAGGGTAAGATGGAAACTACTTCGCTATACCTGAGGGCATGCAAACCTTTTTGCACGCAAGTGAAAAGCGACCAGCGTAACGCTAACTCCATAGTTTCTACTAACTTCAAGTGCTTAGGTTAGGTGATTGGTCGGATCGACGTTCACCTTTGCAGGGGCCAAATGGCACCGGCAAAGTAAAGGAAGAGTTTTCCTACCTAACCCCGGTAGTTAATTAACCCTTAGGACAGTAGTTGGTCGTTCCTAGCTTACATGCAAAATGCAGTGGAGCAAAGTTTTGAATGGGGCAAGCTCCCTAAAAAATCAACTTGTCAATGGGACGTCCTTATTATACGACTAGCACGAGCAGTGTTACGCAAAGTTCAAGCTCGTTAAAAATTAAACCTAAGCAATGAGCGTATGTTCCACCAGAGTTTAAGCTTAGAAAAAAATGAACCCACCTGCAGTAAATAACCATTGCGAACGCATTATCATCAGCTTTTGAGCCTTGTTCGTGTTCTTACCATCACCTCCACTCTATTTTTAGCCAATCATATGTCTCCATTTGATTGTTTACCCCTTTTGAGGAATAGCTGTGATGAGTGATTCTATTAGCCATCTTCTTTGCACTGCCATTATTGAAAAGTTCCAAACCTTACCTAGAACCAGTTGCTACCTGAAAATTTCACTCGTTCCTCAAAAAATGAGTCTCCTTTAAACTCTTTTCATATGACTCGTAAAATATGAAGAGATTTCCAAGCAATTGGCCTCTCCAGCTCATTAAAATGATCGGAAGTGCTATCCCTCTTCTAGATTTCAATCTTTTTGGACCTGAGGGATCATTACACAAAACGATCGAGCGCTTGTCTTGTTCGGCTCGTTAAAACTATCAAAAATTCATCCCTTTCATATTATTTTATAATTTATGGACTTAAGGGATTATATGATGAAAAAGGATTACTGGAGTTTCCTTTTCGTCCCTTTTCAAAATCTCTAAAATTGAAAAAGAACCAAGTTATATTTGTCGTTAAACTTGTTAAAAACAATAGCAACAAACTTGTCCATGTAGACAAGAACGAGTTTCACTGTCACTAGCTCGTTAAAACATAGCGACGGGTTTGCCCGAAGGGAAAATTATAGAACAAGCATATGTTATCCTCCTCAAGCTTGACAAAAATAAAGAGGCACTGGTCAACAATGATTGGGGAAAAATTGGGAAGAAAACTTGAAGAAACTTTATTGGTAGCAAGTCGCTCTTGAACATGACACTTTCATTCCATCACCATGATTGAGTCGGGTTGGGTTATTCCGTTCACCAGTCATATGACTATTAGTCCACCATATCATCCATTTTTGGGGTTAACGCTACCAATTCATTTCAGTGTCGCTGATATGTTCAAGAGAAGTCACTCAGAGAATTCACCAACCCAGCTTGTGTCTCATCTGCTGTAATACCTTCACGCTTCATTCTTTCATGACCGCCACCCTGAACCCTGTATCATCAGATCATTTTCACCTACAAAAAATCATTTGCTTCGTTCCGTGTCGTAGATGTGGGATTCATTAATGCCCTCCTACGATGGGCCACTTCTTGTCAACATCAGCTCATTATCCAAGAAGTCGATCTAGGAACAACCCTTTCAGTACTTTGAAGCTTGCATGCCTCAATGGCAAGTTTCTCACTTCTGGCGACAGGTTTACATCAATG
>APFE030027298.1:53306-134510 GCA_000404065.3 Pinus taeda
ATGGGTTGTAATCCTCTCTTCTACTCTTTCTATCAATAAAGCTATTTGAGTTTTCCTCCACATTCTTGTATGTTTGAGTTGATATATGCATTTGTGTGGTCAACATATATCTGGTTCTATATTGTTTATGATTGTAGATCTTTGTGCTTTGATGGTATCATGCTGCTTTGACTTTACAGGTGCTCTTTGAAGCAGGACAAGCAAGGGAGGAACAGCAAAGATCTGTCAGAGGGGAGAGGAAACAAGCAAGGAGCTAAGCGAAAGACTGAGGTTGGTACTCTCTGCGTCTCTCTCATCTACTTCTCATAAAGGAAAATGAAAGTAACTTTAGTTTGTTTGTTTCTAAGATAGCTAACCATCTTAGTGGGACTAGCAGCTCTGAATGGACACTAGATTTCTCAATAACACTCTGGGATGATCTCCTTCACCCAGTGTAACACTGCTCTAACACATTGTCAGAATTGTGCAATCCTCAAGGAACCTTATTCCTTCTGTATGGATGAGTTTCCTTTATAGGAAAACTCATGCAACTAATAGTAACCTGTCCTTGTTTTTAATCTCAACTGGGTCTTTCTCTGAATAGACATGCATGAGTTATTTATGAGAGAATCTTCAGTTATCTGCAGTACACTAGTTTGATTCATGCATGCATTAACTCACTGAACTCATAATTAGTTCCTCAAACTGTTTGGAACTAATTTAACTAGACATAACTTAGTTAGCTGAGCTAATTAATTACAACTCAAATACAACTCATCCTTATCTCCTTAATTAAGGGGTAATCTCCTTAATTTAAGGGATAACTGTTGCATGACTTCATAAAGACTTCTAGCTTGAATTTCACCAACTAATTAACTCAAGATGAATTAATTAATTATTTTTCAAGCAGCTGGTGAGACTAAATTTGAATTTGAATTGTCAATTTTAATTCAATGGAAAATTAAAATTGGAATATTCCGAATGTTATTTTTAGCATATCTTGTTGCTATTCTCAACATGGCTTGATACTGTAACTTGAGTAAACGGATTGTAAACCTTTGCAAAGGTATGCGATCAATGTTTATAGACCCTAAGGAAGCAGTCTATCTACTTTCGCATGCTAATCAATAACCCTAGATCTTCCTTCGCATAGATCTATCCAATTCGTAAAAAATTACGGCAAATTCAATGTTTATCTTCAAGAAAATAGATAATAACTTAATCCATGCATAAATATTATAGATTCAATACATTCGCATAACATTTACATGTTATTTCATGGAAAAAAACATTATTTAGTGATAGAACATAACATAAATATAATTCACAATAATACTCAGATGCAAAGTATTTCTTCAGAATTAGTCTTTATTAAACTTCAACATTCAAATTTCAGACTCCTTAACCTTACGCACTCAGTTGTAGGGTTTCACGCACTCAGCTGTGGACTTACCAAGGCCTCCTACGCACTAAATTGCAGGAGCCTTCCCCTTTCGCCTAAGTACAAGTAGCAAAGCCTTCATGCCTTAGTACTTGTCTAAAAACAATCTCTATCTTGACTTACTTATCCTTCACTACCTCTTAGACTCGCTATGACTCAACTATATATAACTCTTTTCAATACAATACCATGGTCTTCAGACCATTGGTGAGTCTCAAAACCAACCTATTTACTTACCAAAACAAGGGGCTAAAATCCCTTTGACTCCTATCTAGTTGCATGCTCCGCAGCCACATTTCACAGAGACTTTACATCTTTTACAAAACTTTTAAAAAAATTGGGTTAACTAACCCCAAAACTGACCCTAGTGACCCTATCCCAACACACAAGAAACATACCCGATAGATCAGAATGAACCAATTGCAAATTTTCGGTATTCTTGCTATCACTTGAGGGGAATGGTCCCCTTATATGTTTTCCTTCGACACATCCCTGAAAAACACCTACATGTTCTACTTTAAATTCGGGCGTACTTGTCACCATATTCCTTCCATCGGGTAGAGCCTTATAATGTAGATGAGGAAACTTCCGGTGCCATAATTTGGATTTAAGAGATGTGTCTCAAGACATAGATCCCAGTGGGATTCCTCCAACTTGAATAGGTTACCAATCCTGAATCCAAGAGTAAATGCTTCCTTTAAATTTATTTTCCAAACACGTACCTTTTCATCAATGAATGCCACCTTCAATCATTTGTCCTCCATTACCGAGATGGATACTAGGGTCTTCTTTGGATTAGGTACATATAGTACTTCTTGTAGATGAATGACACTACCTTGATTTAATTGAAGAGTAGCATTTCCAACTCCTTTCATGGGATAGGTCACATTGTCTCCAAGAATGATTTCCAAATCTGTATCCTTTTCTATCAGATTTGAAAGAGCTTCCTTACACCCAGTAAAGTGCCTTGAGGCACCACTATCAATCAACCAATTTCCTAAGGTATTCAGAGGATAGGTGTTGATTTCTGGTAGCATTAAATGTGCTTTAAGCCTCAAAATTTGCAGGGAGGCTTGGACGCATGTATTCCACAATACCCAGAAATTGTTTTGGGAAATTCCACCTGGAATTAGTTTTATTAAAATAATTAATTATTTTTAATGGGTGCCTAAGTCTAAACTTAGGAAATTAAAATAATTAAAGGGTATTAATATAAATGTGGGTGAAACTTCTAGAATAAGACAAGGATCAAGCCAAAAAATGATATGAGCCATTGATTAGGATCTAATCTGGGTCATTGTTTATCAATAGAAATATTATAAGAGGAGGCTTGAGGGGCATTTGGAAGACACATTAAGTAAAGATTAGAAGATCAAATTTCTGAAGCACATTAGCTGTCGGGAGAGAAATTTGAAGTGATTTTTTGCAATGAGGAGCATGGATAGTTCATGTTGGATATTTCACCTTATCTGATAATACTCATCAGAGAAGACATAAATAGATCTGGGAAAGGCAGCGCTGAGGCCACGCAGAGCTAGCATAGGCTGACACAGAGGCAACACAGAGCCTTGAGGAGGTCCGTAATTTTGTTGGAAGGATCGATTTCAGAATCTATAAGTCAGGGTGTGAGACTGAGAGGTGGAAATCGAAGTTCCTAGGAGGAAAATCAATCATCAAAGGGAGTGATGTTATCCCTAGAAGTTGTGACACTGGGCTAATGTGGTGATTGCGCAGAGGCAGCAAGGGGCAAGCCATTCTGTGGTTGGATCAGTCAGATCACCTGTGATAGTGTGAGGTACTTCTCACTATTCTTTTGTCAGTGATATTCTCTGTACTGGATAGCCAGCAAGGCATCCAGAGATTGTGTTCAGAAACTACTGCATAATAATAAAACCCTTAGTTGTTGCACCGGTTTTCCCGTATTGAGTTTTTCAGGGGACATGTGTCCAAAAATAATTGTGTAGATGCGTGTGATGTTTATTTCTCTCATGTGTTGTATTTGGTTTCCTCATTTTTATTTTGGTGTAGGTTGTAGTCTATGTAATTCAATATTTACCATAGAAAACTGCAAGTAACTTATTCAATTAATTTAACAAGTAGGTGAAATATAATCAGTTTTCTGCAATAGGAATCAGGTAACTGATTTTTCACATAGTATCAGAGCACAGATCGTTAGCAGAATAGCTTAGAAGCATAAATTTGATTTCTCTGTGTGAGTCGATAGAGAAATTCAATCTCCAGATCAAATCTTTCTAGAGGCAGAGGTGAGCAGCATATTTTTCCTTGCAAAGAAGATCTTCAGCTGGGACACAGATATTTTGCAGTAGTTTTTGGTAGAATAGCGTCAACGGGAGAGAGAGAGATACACCTGAGGGAATTTCTTCCTAGGAGAATTCCTAGCCAGGGAATTTGAATTCTCATTTGCTGAGCAGTAGCAAGGGGCAGCAAATCTACTGACTCTAGCAGGGAGTGTGTAGGATAGCCCAGCAGCAACGCAAAGGAGAGAGGAGGTCATTCATCTTTTTCAATTGGCATAGATGGTAGCCAGTGGGTTGAGAGATCAGGATCAGTTGGATTATGCATCCAACTATGTGATCTAGAAGGCTAGAATGGCATATCTTATGGATGAACATTTTCTCAAGATCTACATCAAGAGTGTGGTAGTTGAGCCCGGGAATCCAAATCCGCTCAAAAAGTACAAGGGAGAGATGGAAAATTCCAAGCAAATGATCCTCAACAGAGTAAAATATCATGTAGTTTGTCACATCTCAGGCATAGGGATTGTCAAGGAGATGCGGGATGCCTTGTCCATACTATATCAGGGATCTTCCAAGAAGTGAAAGATGTACTTGGAGCAGAAGATGAGATCCATGCAGATGTAGAAGGGGGAACACATTGATCCATTCCTTGCAAAGCTTCAGGAGACCTGTAATGAGTTAACAATTGCGGGGTCAACACCTCAACCTTCCGAGATGGTGAGGCTAGCCGTAAACTTAGTTTCAGAAGAGTGGAAAGTATTTGTCTATAGCATCCTAGGTAGGGAGAAATTGCGAGACTGAGAAGGAATGTGGGCCTCTTTTTAGTAGAAAGAGATGAGGAGAAACTTAGTCAAGTGCAAACTTGAAAACAACAATAGTAGTGGGTCGAAGCCCAAGGAGGAGGACGAAAATTCAGCCCTTGTTGATTTCTAGTAGCATCAAATGTGCTCTAAGTCTCAAATTTTGCAAGGAGGCTTAGACATATGTCTTCCACATTACCCAGAAATCGATTTGGGAAATTCCACAATGGTGACAGTTTTATTAAAATAATTAATTATTTTTAATGGGACCCTAAGTCTAAACTTAGGAAATTAAAATAATTAATGGGTATTAATGTAAACTGTGGGTGTAACTTTTATAAGAAGACAAAGATCGAGTCCAAATGATTTGAGACATTGATTAGAATATAATATTGGTTGTTGGTTCTCAACTAGAAGATTATAAGAAGGACATCGAGGGGCATTTGGAAAACACACCAGAGGCAAATACTCAGTTACCCGAGCAAGATCGATTTTCTCACTGGTTGAAGTTTGGCAAGAGAAAATCGAATCATAGGGAGAGTTGTAAGTGATAAGGAGAGAGAGAGAGTATCATCATTAGTCTGTAGGTTAGGATTAGAAGATGTAGATCAGAGGGAGGACAATGCAGAGGATGGATAGTGAGAGGCAATGTGACGTTGGGACTATGCAATTCTCACGTAGGGGTTGATGCAGTGAGACATAGAGTAGGCAGTAGGTCCTCTCATGGATCAGAAACTCTTCGATAATTGTTTGTAAAATTTCTCACAGAGATTCCCCTTCTTGTTGGGTTGTGTTATATTATTTCCATGACTAGCCCACATAGTTAACAGGGGGGTATGATGGGGGCGGAGCCCACCCTTCATTGCGCCTATTGCGCAGCGGGGGGGTCACAAGGGGTGGAATCCCCCCTTGCCCAGGGGGTTTGAGGGGACCGTCTAGCCCCCCTCTACAAGGTCCGGGGCAGCACCTCAGGGAAAAAATTTTTGGACCCTATATTAGGTTGGGCAGACCTACCTATGGTTTTGTGCATGGTTTTCACACATGGTTTTGGATGCGATGGTTTTTGGTCCATGGTTTTGGATGCGATGGTTTTCGGTCCATGGTATTGGATGCTTCGAAATGTATAAATATGTATTGTAACATTGAAACGAACATGAAAAATCAAGCTAGTAGTCCCGATTTTGGGATCTAGGGGAAAATCTCTATGTATATGTGTTTTATGTGTTATGCTCTCGCATTATTTATTTTCTGTGTTCTTATGCAGGTAATTTCTGTATGGGGCTAAAACCTACATTTGGTATCAAAGTTATTTTGGCTTCAAGGGGATGCCTTTGGGTGGTTTCGCTCAGGCCTATGGTAGACCTTGTTCAGTGGGAGCTTTATGGGATCGATTCCAGTGGTGAAAGAATATGGCGAACAGTGGAAAGATAGAGATCGAGAAATTTAATGGTTAGAGTTTTGAGTTGTGGAAACTCAAGATGGAGGATCTGTTGGTGGATAAAGATCATTGGATTGTGGTAGATCCGGGTACTAAACCAATGAGAGTGTCCGATGAAGAATGGAAGAAGTTGGATTGGAAGGTAAAGAGCACAATATGATTGTGTGTCTCATATTTAGTATTGCTGAATGTATTAGGGGAATCTATGACTAAGGCTTTGTGGGAAAACTTAGGGACTTCGTACCAATCTATGTCTTTGGTGAATAAATTGTTCCTACAGAAAAAGCTATATAACCTGAGGATGAAAGATGGAGACTCGGTTGCAGAGCATCTGAATGCATTTAATACTATGGTAAGTCAATTATTATATGTTGATATTAAAATTTCATATGAATATAAGTGCATTAGTTTGTTGTGTTCTCTACCAGATTTGTGGTATAGTATGGTTATTGCAATAGGTAGCAATGCAACTTCCTTGCAGTTTGATGAAAGAATCTCATCCTTGCTAATACAGGAGATGAGATGGAAGAATATGGAGAACCAGAATGCTGATTCCTTATCTGTACGAGGACAGTCCCAGAACAGAAACAAAAATAAGTCATCGAGTGGGAGATCTAAATCTCTAGGAAAACCTATAAAGGTGGTGTGCTAGAAATCAAGAAAGGAAGGGCACTACAAAAGGGACTATAAATCTAAAGCTCCTGACAAAGGAAAGGGATCTAATGATGATCCTTCTGCAGAGGCGAAAACCACCTTAGATGAAGGTGGGGATGTGTACTTGGCTTCTTCAGGTACACATGTAGATCATGAGGCATGGTTGGTTGACTCAGGTGCATCCTTTCACTTCACTCCCCATAGAGAGTGGTTTTGTGAGTATGAAAAATACGATCGTGGTGATGTCTTCTTAGGGGATGATAGGAAGGCTAGAATTGTTGATTGCGGAAAAGTAAAGTTGAAGTTGCAAGGTGGAAGGGTTAGAACACTTCCGGGTGTTCTGCATATTCTTGCATTGGCCAGAAATCTGATTTTTGTAAGCAAGATGGATGATGCAAGTGCAAAAACAGTGTTCGATAAGGATACCTGCAAGATGGTTCAGGGAGCACTAGTATTGATGCGAGGAGTTTCGATTGGAACTCTATACAAGCTGCAAGGTAGCACTATTGTTGATGGGTGCAACAGTTCTGTGGTTCCTAAAAGTGAAGCAGAAAATATAGTGGTCTCTGGAGAGAAGACCATGTTGTGGCATCAAAGGCTTGGACATATTGGAGAGAAGGGCCTTCGAATACTTCATGGTAAAGTTATGGTAGTAGGTATGAGTAATAAATCTATGGATTTTGATTTCTATGAAAATTGTGTATATGGGAAGCAGAATCGGGTGAGTTTACCCTCTGGTGGTAAGAGGATGAAACAAATATTAGAGCTTGTGCACAGTGATGTGTTTGGACCTCGGAAGGTTCCATCACTGGGTAAGCCATTGTACTATGTATCATTTATAGATGAATTCTCAAGGAATACATGGATATATTTCCTTAAGAAGAAATCTGAAGTCTTTGAAAAGTTTAAAGAATTTAAGGCTCTGGTGGAAAATAGACATAGAAGAAGATAAAGGTATTGAGGTCAGATAACGACGGAGAGTTTTGTAGCAAGGAATTTGAAGAATTCTGTAAGAAGGGTGGTATAGCATGGCAGAAGACTACTCCACACACACCTGAGCAAAATGGAGTTTCATAAAGAATTAACAAGACATTGATGAAAAGGGCAAGAAGCACGCTTAGTGGTGCCAGGCTAGGACAAGAATTCTAGGCAGAGGCGATGGAGACTGCATGTTACCTAGTCAACAAGTCACCTTCATCAGCGTTGGAGGATAAGATTCCCCAAGAGGTATGGACTGGTAAGAAACACTCTATTTCACATCTTAGGGTATTTGGATGTGATGCATATGTACATGTTCCAAAGGAGAAAAGAAAAAAATTGGATAGTAAATCTGAAAAGTGCATCTTTATTGGGTATAAGGATGGTTTAAAGGGTTATAAGCTTTGGAACCTAGTAACAAGGAAGGTTGTGTACAGTGAAGATGTGGTGTTCAGAGAGGTTAAGGATGTTATTAAACATGAAATCCAACCAAAGGAACCTGAGAAGATAGAGTTTGAGCTAAAGGAGGAAGAATCAAACTCTACAACAGAAGAGGAATCAGAAGATGAAGAGCCACAAACTCCAAGTGTGAGAAGATCAGTTCGAGAAAGAAGGTAGCCAAAAAGGTATAGTCCATATTCTTTCTATTCAAAATTTTCTTTATCTATTAATGATGATGATCCCAGAACTGTGAAGGGAGCAGCAGATTTAGAGGATGGCAAACTCTGGAAAGAGGCCATGGTTGATGAAATGACATATTTGCACAAAAATGAGGCATGGGATCTAGTGGATTTGCAGCTGGAAGGAAACCCATTAGCAACAAATGGATGTTCAAGAAGAAGACAAATGCAAAAGGAAAGGTGGAGAAATACAAAGCTCGGTTGGTAGCAAAAGGTTATTCCCAGGTGTCAGGAATTGATTTTGGTGATATTTTTTCTCCTGTTGCCAAGGTAGCTTCTATTATATTGATTTTATCTATTGTTGCTGCTTTTGATTTTGAGGTATAACAGATGGATGTGAAGGCAAGATTTCTTCACGGGGATCTGGGAGAGGAGATTTACATGAAGAAACCTAAAGGCTTTACGGTGAAGGGTAAGAAAGAACTGGTATATAAGTTAGAGAAGTCTCTGTATGGGTTAAAACAATCACCCAGGATGTGGTATCAGAAATTTGATACATTTATACGGGGCCTTGGCTTCACCAGAAGCAAAGCAGATCACTGTGTATATTTTAAATTAATTGTTGACCATGTTATTTATTCAGTCTTGTATGTGGATGATATATTGCTGGTTGGAAATGACAAAGAAATTATCTAGGATTTGAAGACCCAATTGTCCTCCAAATTTGACATGAAAGATCTTGGTGCTGCAAACTATATTTTGGGCATGGAAATTAAAAGAGATCAGGCAAAGAGGAAGCTATGGTTAAACCAGGGGAAGTATGTCGAGACAATATTGCAAAGGTTTAATATGCAGGATAGTAAATCTGTGAAGGTTCCTATTCCTGTAGGTGTAAAGTTATCTGCTGAACAGTGTCCCAAGACACAAGAAGAGGAAGAGGACATGTCCCGTGTTCCATATGCAAGTGCAGTGGGAGTATTGAGTAGGTTTATCTCAAAACCAGGGAAGGAGCATTGGACAACAGTGAAGCGGGTTTTCAGGTATTTGCGTGGCACTAGTGATTATGGTTTGTGCTACCAAGGAAGACCAGGATTTGACAGAGTGTTGGATATTCATGGCTTTGTTGATGCAGACTGGGTTAGAGATCTTGATTAGAGAAGATCTACAAGTGGGTATGTGCTTAACCTATTTGGAGGTGCAATCAGGTGGATGAGTAAGAAATAATCTGTAGTGGCACTACCAATTATAGAGGTAGAATACATGGCAGCCACTCATGCAAGCAAGGAAGTAGTTTGGTTACAAAGATTGCGTTCAAGTATGGGGTTAGTACATGGAGCTATAAGGATAGACTGTGACAGCCAAAGTGCAATTTTATTGGAAAATAACCCTTCTTACCATTCAAATACAAAGCACATTGATGTTCAGTATCACTTTGTGAGGGATATGATAGAAGACAAAAAGGTGTTGCTGGTAAAGGTGGACACTTTCAAGAATACAGCAGATGCGTTGACAAAACCTGTGAGCTCTGACAAGTTCTCTTGGTGTAGAGAAACAATGGGTGTCGCAAGGCTGGATAAATCACTAGTTTCATGTGGCCCCCTGTGGAAAGAAAACAACAAGTGGGAGAATGTTGGGTTGTGTTATATTCTTTCCATGACTATCCCACATTTTCAACTAGAAGATTATAAGAAGGACATCGAGGGGCATTTGGAAAACACACCAGAGGCAGATACTCAATTACCTGAGTAAGATCGATTTTCTCACTGGTTGAAGTTCGATAAGAGAAAATTGAATCATAAGGAGAGTTGCAGGTGATAAGGAGAGAGAGAGGGTATCATCATCAGTCTAGAGGTTAGGATTAGAAGATGCAGAGCAGAGGGAGGACATCGCAGAGGACGGATAGTGCAAAGGCAGTGTGACATTGGGACTGTGCAATTTTCATGCAGGGGCTGACGCAGTGAGACACAGAGTAAGCAACAGGTCCTCTCATGGATCAAAAACTCATCGAGAAGTGTTTGTAAAATTTCTCATAGAGATTCCTCTTCTTTTTGGGTTGTGTTATATTCTTTCCATGACTGGCCCACGTAGTTAACCGGGGGGTTTAAGGGGGGGTGGAGCCCCCCCTTCGTTGTGCCGATTACGCAACGGGAGGGTCACAGGGGGGATGGTAGCCCCCCCTATTTGGAGGGTTTGAGGGGGGCGGGTAGCCCCTCTCTACGGGGTTCGGGGCAGCACCCCAGGGAAAAAAATTTTGGACCCTATATTAGGTTGGGCGGGCCTACCTATGGTTTTGTGCATGGTTTTCACACATGGTTTTGGATGCGATGGTTTTCAGTCCATGGTTTTGAACATGATGGATTTCGGTCCATGGTATTGGATGCTTCGACATGTATAAATATGTATTGTAACATTAAAAGGAACATAATGAAAAATCAAGCTAGTAGTCCCGGTTTTGGGATCCAGGGGAAAATATTTGTGTATATGTATTTTATGTGTTATGCTCTCGCATTGTTTGTTTTCTGTGTTTTAGAATTCGTATCCAAGTAATTTATGTACGAGGTTAAAACCTACACTTCCATTTTGCTAGTTTATCTTGTACATGAGATTTTTTTTGAAGAATAATAAACAAACCCTCATCTACTGCACCGATTTTCCCACATTGGTTTTTTCTAGGGACAATTGTCCAAAAATAAATGTGTCATCGTTGTTATATTTGTGCTATTATTTTTCTTTGCATTCACTTTCCACAGTATTTTATTATGAAGGCTGCAATAGAAATTATTTTGATATTTGTTGTATAAACACTGTGAATAACTTATTTCTGAGTTAATATGTAGAAGAAATAATATTAATAACTACAGTTGGATTTCTATTTAGAAATTTTCACATGCTATCATGACAAGGGCAAAAAATCGAATCTCAGAAGAATTGCGTAGGCCAGTCTAGGAGGGAAAAATTCTCATCAGAAAATCTCTCTTTGAGAGTGTCGACAATGAGGAAGATTTCAAAATTTGAAGTTTGCAAGTGATAAAGCTAGCAACACAAAAACTTCAGTGTCGATTAGTATGTAGGAGAATACACCATTTTTCCTATTGTAGTTGCTAGGGTAGGATAGAATTAGAGATTGTTAGAAAAATAGCACAAAAATGGAAACTCAAGATGTCTCTGATTTATCTTCCATATTAGAAGAAGAATTCGCATGATTAGCAAGTTCAGTGTTAGCAGATGTTTGGTACATTGATAGCGAGGCTTCAGCCCATATGACTGGAGTACGAGAATATTTCTTGAGCTATCAAGGAGAACAAATGGACTTCTAGATTACTATGGGAAACAGAATAGAGTGTACTCTAGTAGGGAGAGGCACTATAGCATTTCAGATGGAAGGAGGAACCAACATCTGAGCCACCAATACTATGCATCTGCTCGAGTTAGGAATGAATCTGCTTTTAGTGTCTGAGTTACAGGAGAAGGGATACGATGTATACTTCATTGGAAAGAAACTATACTTCAAACATCCAATCTAGAAGAAGAAGAGACAAATTGGAGCTCGAAGCAATAGATTGTATAGGTTGCAGCTCGAGTCTCTAATGGCACTGATAGGCAACAATCATAATGGTTAAAAGGAACTGAATGAATTATCGCATAGGCGAATGGGACACTTACATCATGGAGCATTGAGGATGCTCAGAGTGACTATTACAGGAGTTTCAATCCTTAGTAATGAGCATGATGATTTATCAAAAGGATGTGTACTAGGGAAGTACACTAAACCATCTTTTTCCATAAGCAACAATAAAGCAGAATGTGTATTGGGATTGATACACTTAGATATCTATGGTCCAATGTCCACAAGAGCTCTTAGTGGTGGTGAATACTTCATCACATTTATTGATGATCACTCTAGAAAAACCTGGATCTATTTCTTAAAGACCAAGGATGAGGTCTTTGATCAATTCAGAGAGTTTAAGGCTCTCATTGAAGACATGACAGGGAAAAATATAAATGTATTGCGTTCAGATAATGGTGGAGAATATACAGACAAAGACTTCACAAATTTCTGCACAAAGGAGGGTATCAAAAGAGAATGGACAGTTCCATATAATACGGAGTAGAATGGAGTAGCAGAGAGGAAAAACAGAATTATTGTTGGGGCAACAAAAGCTATGTTGTATGATCAAGACTTGCCTAGATTCTTATGGGCATAGGCTTGCAACGCAATGGCATATATCCATAATAGAACTCCTCACAGAGCGTTAGGAAAGAGAAAGCCCGCAGGTGTCTTCATAGGGAAGAAGATAGAAGTAAGTCATCTCAGGATATTTGGAAGCATGGAATATTGCCACATTCGAGACGAAAAGTGCAGTAAACTAGATAATACTACAGAAAAAGGGTGACTCATAGGATATAATGAGACCTCAAAGGCATATAGAATCTACATTCCTAGTAGCAAGAACATTGTAGTGAGATGGAATGTGAATTTTGTGGAGGATATAGCCTTTAGGAAAGCTCAAGAGATGCCAGCAGAAGGTTAGTCAGTAGATGTTCCTTTAGTCAAGCAGTAGCAAGGGAAGTAAGGAGGACAGCCAGGAGGATAAACACCTTAATCGAGTATAGTTACCAGTACCATCATTTCCTCAGAAGAATGAAATTCAAATAGTTCTTAGCAGATGGAATGAAAGGACCAGGAGGAGGAGTTGATTAAGCCTCCCACCACCAGTGGTAGAACTAGCAGGGAAGTATGGAAGGCATTGAGGGATGCAGAGGATTTTGTTGGAGCTCCTAGAACCGAGAAGAGGTAGCGTAGATAGCCTGACAGATACCATGCTTTGGTAGCACAGATTGAAGAACCCTCTAGCTTTCAGGAAGTCATTCAACACTAAGTTTGGGTGGATGCCATGGTAAAAGAGTATAGTTCTATCATAATGAATGATATATGGGAAGTAGTACCTAGACCAGAGGATAGATCAGTTGTAAGATCATGGAGGATCTACAATATCAAGTATGTTGCAAATGACAGTATAGAGAAGTACAAGGCTAGGTTCAAGGCAAAAGGATACACACAGAAAGAAGGAATAGACTATGAAGAGACCTTCACCCAGTAGCTTGATATACCTCTATCAAATTCATTATATCCCTATCAACTCAAATGGGATGGGAGATTCACTAGATGGATGTCAAGGTTGCATTTCTGAGTAGGGTGATAGAAGAAGAGGTGTATATAGAACAGCCTGAAGGCTTCGAAACACATGAAAAGATAAATCATGTGTGAAAATTAAAGAAATCCATGTATGGGCTCAAGCAGGCACCCAAAGTATGGTATGGTCGGATTGATAGTTACTTGCAGCAATTGGGATGAGTCAAGAGTGATGCTGATCCCAATCTCTACTATTTAATGGTAGAGAATGAGCCACTTATTCTGGTATTATATGTGGATGACTTGTTTTTAACAGGGTCATCTAGGCTCATATAGGACTATAAGAAGAATATTGAAGCAGAATTCGACATGAAGGATATGGGGTTGATGCATTATTTTCTAGGGTTGGAATTTTGGTATAAGAATGGGGAGATATTTCTTAGGCAAGGAAGATATGCTATAGAAATTATGAAGAGATTCAGAATGCAAGATTTTCATCCCATGGCTAATCCCATGATCAACAATTGGAAGAAAATAGATGCATCAGGAGACAAGGAGGTGGACCCCACCTTTTACAAACAGCTCATTAGGTCTCTAGTCAGCACTAGGCCATACATTTGCTTCACTGTCAACACCCTTAGTCAGTTCATGGTGGAACCGAAAAGGGTACATTGAGCAACAATTAGGCACATTCTAAGGTATGTGCATGGAACTGTCGAATATGGGTTGAAATACTCCCGAGGGGATGATTTCAGAATGAATGGATTCATAGATGCAAATTGGGCAAGTAGTTCAGTAGACAGGAAAATTACCTCTAGGTACTACTTCAGTGTTGGATCAGGAATGATCTCTTGGTGCAACAGGAAGTAGAAGTTAGTAGCTCTAAGCTCAGCATAAGTTGAATATATGGTAGCCAACACAGCTTCGTGAGAAGCTATATGGATTAGAAAACTACTTGTGAGTTTGTTCAGAAAAAGGATGGAAGCAACCAAGATTTACTGCGATAATCAAAGTTGTATCAAACTATCTATGAATCTAGTATTTCATGATCGGTCGAATCACATTGATATCAGATGTCACTTTATCAGAGACTATGTTCAGTGTGGGGTAGTACAATTGCAGTATATCCCCATAGGATATCAAGTAGCAGAGATACTCACAAAGACTCTAGGAAGAGTTAATTTCATTCAATTTAGAGAGAAGATGGGTATGGTAGAGAATCCATTTCAGTAGCAAAAACAGGTCATTTCTCAATTACAGTGGTAGGGAATGAGAGAGAGTTGCGGTATTGCTGTAGTGTTGGCAGTGGTAAGGTAAGTAGAAGTACAAATGCATCATTTGCATAATAGTTGGTAGGCAGTGATGCCAGACATCAGCAGTGCAGAGGGATATGTTACAGAACAGGGTGGTGCTTTGGCAGGTTGCATTGTTAGAGCATATTCCTTGCTAAGAGGGAGTTTCCATTTCTGGTAGCATTGGATGTGCTCTAAGTCTCAAATTTTGCAAGGAGGCTTAGACATATGTATTCCACAATAGCCATAAATCGTTTTGGGAAATTCCACCCAGAGGTAGTTTTATTAAAATAATTAATTATTTTTAATGGGACCTTAAGTCTAAACTTAGGAAATTAAAATAATTAATGGGTATTAATCTAAATTGTGGGTGTAACTTCTAGAAGAAGACAATGATCAAGTCCAAATGATCTGAGCCATTGATTAGAATCTAATTTGGGCCATTGGTTATCAACTGGAAGATTATAAGAAGGACATCGAGGGGAATTTGGAAAACCCACCAGAGGCAGATACTCAGTTACCCGAGTAAGATTGATTTTCTCACTGGTCGAAGTTTAGCAAGAGAAAATCGAATCAGAAGGATAGTTGTAGGTGAGAAGGAGAGAGAGAGGGTATCAGCATCAGTCTAGAGGTCATGAGTAGAAGACATGGAGCAGAGGGAGCACAACACAGAGGTTGTGATGCAAAGGAGGGATAGTGCAGTGCAGAGGTAGTGTGACGCTGGGATTGCACATTTCTCATGCAGGGGTTGATGCAATGAGACACAGAGCGGACAGCAGGTCCTCTCCTGGATCAAAAACTCATCGAGAAGTGTTTTTAAAATTTCTCACAAAGGTTCCTCTTCTATTCTGATGGTTGTATATTGTACATGATATTTTGCTAATGAATAATAAAGAAACCCTCACCTATTGCACCAGTTTTCCCACATTGGTTTTTTTCGAGGACAATTTCCAAAAATAACTGTGTCATCATGGTTATATTTGTGCTTGTATTTTTCTTTGCATTCACTTTCCACAATATTTTAATTGTGAAGGTTGCAATAGAATTTATTTCGATATTTTTTGTAGAAACACTATGAATAACTTATTTGTGAGTTAATAAGTAGAATAAATAATATTAATCACTGCAATTGGATTTCTATTTAGAAATTTTCATAGCCCTCACATCTAAGGGGTAGCAGAAGCAACAGTAGAAGAAGAAATATATTTCAAAGATAAAGTGCTTCTAGTGTGGTGAACTTGGTCATTACGCTACATAGTGTCCTCTCAAGAAGAAGGACAAGGATGAGAAGCATGATCTGAAGGTTGCATCTGCATAGATCGAGGAGGAGGAGATTTCCATGATCGCTCAGAGGTGGGGTGATATAGAACTGTAGTTCGAAAGAATCACAGATGAGAAAGGTCCTTGAGGATTCCACCTCTTGGATCAATACCTTGCTAGGAGAGCCTAGATCAGAAGTAGCAGGATGGACTAGATTAGTGGATGTAGAGGAGTATCAGGGTGACAATTGATGTGGCTATGAGTGCCAAAGGCATAGCAATGCAGAGCTAGAGTTTACAGTAGTGCAGTTGGCACAAAGTAGAGTCAGCAACAATGTAGAGGCTTCAGAGGATCAACACAGAGACTAGAAGCAATGAGAACTCTAGCAATATATGCATCATGTTGAACACCAGTTCGGTAATTTGGGATTATTTTCCGTTGTTGATGCAGTAGTAGCAGTACTTGGAGAAGGATGCAGTGTTGGCATTGGCAGGGCCCACAACACCATGGATGCAGAATTTGAGAGGGAGTTGTAGTACAGACACAATGTTGACAGTGGCAATCTTAGCAGCATTTGTGCAGTAGTTGTTGGGCAGCAATGTCAAACATTAGCAGCATAGGGGAAGATGTTACTGAGAAGGGTGATGCTTCAACATGTTTCATTACTAGAGAAAATTCCTTGCTAAGAGAGAGCATTGATTTATGGTAGCATCAAATGTTATCTAAGACTCAAAATTTTCAGGGAGGCTTAGACACATGTATTCCACAATACCCAGAAATCATTTTAGGAAATGCACCCGGAATCAGTTTTATTAAAATAATTAATTATTTTTAATAGGTGCATAAGTCTAAACTTAAGTAATTAAAATAATTAAAGGTATTAATCTAACTATGGGTGAAATTTCTAGAAGAAGATGAGGATCAAGCCAAAGTGACCTAAGCCATTTACTAGGATCTAATATGAGTTATTGTTTCTGAACAAAAAGATTATAAGAGGAGGCTTGAGGGGCATTTGGAACACACATTGAGTGAAGATCAAAAGATCGAATTTTTGAAGCACAGTAGTTGCCAGGAGAGAAATCGAAGCTATCATTTACAGTGAGGGGTAGGGATAGTTCTAGTTGGAGATTTCTCTTGATCCAGGAATACTGAGTACAAAAGGAAGAAAGAGATCCAAGAGAGGTAGCACTGAGGCCATGCAAAGCCAACGTAGGCTAACATAGAGGTAGTGTAGAACCTTGAGGAGGTCCGTAATTTTGCTGTAAGGATTTCAGAAGCTGGAAGCCAGGGTGTGAGACCAGGAGGTGGAAATCGAAGTTCCCGTGAGGAAAATCGATCAACAAAGGGAATGACAATGTCCCTAGATGTTGTGATGTTGGGCTGATGCAATGACTGCACAAAGGAAGCTCAAAGGTAGTAAGGGGCAAACCATTATGTGGCTAGATTAGTCAAATCACATGTGATAGTGTGAGGTACTTCTCACTATTCTTCTGTTAGTGAAATTCTTTGTACTGGATAGCTAGCAAAGCTTCCAGATATTGTATTCAGAAACTACTGCATAATAATAAAACCCTCAGCTGCTTCATCGATTTTCCTGCATTGGGTTTTTTTGTGGACATTTGTCCAAAAGTAACTGTGCAGATGTGTGTGATGTTTATTTCTCTCCTACGTTGTATTTTGTTTCCATAGTTTTATTTTGGTGTAGGCTACAGTGTATGTATTTAAGTATTTTCTATAGAAAATTGTAAGTAATTTGTTCAATTAATTTAACAAGTAGGTGAAATATAATCAGTTTGTTGCAGTAGGAATTAAGTAACCGATTTTTCACAAGAGGCAGTAGAGAGGGCAGATATAAGATAAAATTATTTTTACTTTTTATCTACAAAATTAGAGTCATCATACCTGGAGTTTCTTGATATTTTGAGAGGTCAACCATTTCCATGTTAAGTAGTAGGAGCAATCCTTTTTCCTTTGTTGTTGAATCTGCCACTCCTTTGATTGTTGTTTCCCCTGAAATTATTGAGGTTGTTGTTGTCATCATCCTGAGGTGTATCCCTTCTATTAGGACACTCCCTAGCATAGTGGCAAAACCTGTTACAAATGAAGCATATTCCCTTCCTTCCATATTTGAATCCCGATCTTCCTTGGCATTGCTTCTTTGAACTTGCATTGTTCTTATTTTTAGCATGAACAGAGAATGTAGTAGGTTCATTCCTATTTGAAGGCATGTCTCTCTTCGTCATCCTTGTCTCTTCTTGAGTACATCTAGTCAAGAATTCATCAAAACCTGGAATCCTATCATTGTTGAGGATAGTAGTGTTGAACACATGTCATTCATGAGGGAGACCTTCAAGGGAAATGAGAGTGAGCTCCCTATTAGCAATAAATTCTCCAATTGAAATAATATCATTTTCTTATATTGGTAATCCTCATGAAGTAGGATTGGATATCTTCACCTCTTCCCTTTTTTATGTCCTTCAACTTGTTTTTGAGAAAGAGGACTTGGTTTGCATTGCTAACTTTCAACATACCAACCAACCTATCATACATCTCCTCAAATGTGTTCAAATCGGATATGTATGAAACCAAATGCTTTTTAATAGAATATTTGATGATCTTCTTAGCTTTGACTTCACCTTTCTTTTACTTTGTCTTAGCAGCAACCAGTCGATTTCAACGTGGTTCAGTGATCTTTCCCTGCACATAGTCCATAACATCTTGCTCTTCCAAAGTCAAATCAAGAAACAACTTCCATGCATGATAATCAAACTTATCATTGAGCTTGTCATCAATTTTGAAGAAGATGCGGAGGCCATTGAATCATGTCCTTGACCAACAAATATCAGTGATTCCTCTTCTCAGTGATTTCTCTTTTCACTCTTGCGTGGGCTTTGTCTTCACCTCAACTCTAATACCATGTTAATTTTAGATAACAATGGTACGCTATATGCTTAAGAGAAATTTACTTCAATTTTTCTTATATTAATGAGATCCTCGGGAAATTACCAATATTAAAAAAAGGAGTTGTGTAATTCGGTAGGGAGGAAGAAGAAAAAAAAATATTGAAGATTTGTGTGATATTTATAAAATAATTTCTATCTTATTTGATCCACTTGGCACTGATTATTTCTCATCTACACAGAAAAAGGAGTTATTGGATCTATAATCTCGTTAGCAGAAAATCTTGAAGGAAAGAGAGGAAGAGTGACAACTCAAAATTTATGTGATATGGATTAAGGGTGGAGATAAAAACAAAAAAATATTTCATAACTTTGCTACATAGCGATGACGAAGAAATGCCATTTGGGAGCTTTAGGATGGTGAGGAGAGATATATTTCCACACAAAAATATCTTCATAAGGAGGTGGTTCATCACTTTAGTAATGTATATAATTTTAGGTTGGACATGGATATTGATAATCAACAAAAGGTCATTCAAATGTATCCTAGATTGTTTCATGATGCTGAAAATGAATCTATTAGTAGGTCCATATCGCATGAAGTATTAGCTATTGCAGTAAATTCATTCACCAAGGAAAAAATCCCAAGCCCGAACGAGTGGAATGTGGAACTTTTTTTATTCCTCATTGATATCATGGTACTAGACTTGCTACTACTAGTTGAGGATGCTCAGACAACTGGTAAGATTTCGGGTGCTATTAATTCAACTTTTATCACATTAATTCCCAAAGTCTCCAGGCCTTCATCATTTTAGACCTGTATCACTCTGCATCATCACATATAAATTGATCTCAAAGATTATTGCAAACCGTATAAAAGAGACTTTGTCGAAATATATTTCTCAAGAACAGTTTGGTTTCTTAAAGCATCAACAGATTTCAAGACATTGTGGTAATTACACAAGAGGGCATGCATACTATTAAGATCAAATTGAAGAATGTTGTCATTTTGATCAAATCTTTCAATTGTATAGTCTGGGGCTTTCTAAGGATGGTCTTACACAAGGTTGGCCTTTATTTTTTGGTTATAGATTTCATGGCATGTGTTGCTACTACAAATTTTGTTGTGTTAATAAATGGGATGTCATCCCGTTTCTTCAAGAAAACACAAGGATTAAGAAAGGGTTGTTCATTATCTCCATTATTATTCATTCTAGTGATTGATGGTTTGAGTAGGTTGATATGTGAAGCACATAATTTTGGGTCTTTCTTAGGTCTTAGGATTGCAAAATATACCTCTATCGCTCATCTGATATTTGTGGATATTGTTCTCATTCTAGGGAAGGCCTTTGTTAAGGAATGGAGGTACCTACACTATCTTATTTTGTCTTTTGGTGATTCTTTAGAATTGTACATCAATAAATCCAAGTCAGTATTGATTGATGGGGAAAAGGGGGAAATTTGTGCTATGGAGATTGCAAATACTTATAATGTGGCATCGGCCCACATGGATGGGGATTTCAAATATCTCAACTCTCATATTAAACCCAACAATTATGTTATTAAATATTGTTGTTGCATGATAGACAAATTTGAGCACAGACGTACGACTTGGACACATAGATGGTTGACTCTTGGTGGTAGATTGATCCTTGTTCAATCGGTCCTATGGAGTATAGTTGTGTTTTGGATGCACTTATATTTAATTACCAAGAATATCATCAAGAAGATAAACTATTTTATTTCAAATTTTATATGGGAAAGAACTAGGGATGTCCATAATATCCATCATGTTTGACTATAGGCAATATCTAGGTGCCATGAACAAAGAGGATGGGGGATACTTGACATTAAAAAACTTGGACAAGAATTACTAGTAAAGTGTATGTGGCGTGCAGCAAATGGAAATGACATCTAGCAAAGGATTATTAAAGTGAAATATCTAAAAGATATATCTTTTTTGGAGTGGTTAAAGGATGAGGCTCAGGTACCTTGCTTGGTCTCATATATTTGTAACAGTATGCAAATGCTGATGCAGTGGTTGAAATTGCATATGAATGGGAGATTGGTGTTGGTAAACATGTTGAGATTGGTCTTGATCATATTAATGGATTTGATGGAAGTCATTCACTACCGGTCCCTCTTATTAGATACATCCATAATTTGGGAATCTACTACCTAAATCAGATTATGATAAATGAACATTAAATAATATATTCTACTTGGATGAGCTCTAGGGATCTGGGACTTTATAGAGATCTGGAAGTGGATTAGGACAAGTACATTATTTATATTTGTATGGTTGGTATCACATTGACTCATATGGATGATATATTCACTTTGGATGGAAAACTACTACAGAGAGAGATCTCGGTATCTGAGGTTTATAAGTATATCTCCTTTACCAAGTCGCTATGTGAGAGTGATGGATGGTTTTGTAAAATTTGGAAGTGGAACCTTCCACTCAAGCTTAATTTTTTTGGATGGATTTCTTGTTGGAATCGCATACTTACCTGGGACAACTTGTGTCACCATGGATACAATGGCCCTGGCAGATGTGTATTCTATATTTTGGACGCAGAGGGCGCAGTTCACCTATTCCTTATTTGTCCAAATGTGAGATCCATTTGGTTACCTGTATTGCATATATTAAACTTGAGTGTTGATTGGATCTCTACATCTATTGAGGCTTTCTTACAGGATTAGATGTCAGTAAACATTGAATTTTGTTCACTACCTTTACATATTTTTGGGGGCATATGGAGATCTAGGAATGTCTACATATTTGAAAACAAAACATGGGGTATTAAGCACACTTTCCTAAATATATGTGCATATTTCAATGAATCAGAGGTTGTGGACATAAAGGGGCCTTCGAGGCACATCTAGTACATTGATATCTAGAACATATTTCCTGTTGGATTCTTTGTCGATGGGCATCTAGTATGCATTTGTGTGGCAGTGGGGCTTACATTATTACTAAGCCTAGACTTTATTATCACTTTTGTTGGAATAGTGGGTGGGGATAAAATACCCGGGTGGAGATCATTGCCTTTTTGGGGTACTATTCTGTGCATATTGGTTATCCATTGAGACATTAGTTGTCTTTGGGGACTCGAAGGCTATCAATGATTAGGCGATTGCTAGGACCACTATTAAGCCTCTTATGCTCACAAATTGGATGAAAAGAATCAAGTCTATAATGGGACCATTCCAGTGGGAGCCTTTCTCATACATCTATAAAGAACAAAATGAGGTGGCAAACACACTATCCAAAGTGAGACATAGATATTAGCTTGAGGAGATATTATATTTAGAATTCTAAAATGACTACATGTTTAGGATGGGTAAAATATATTTCAATTTAGTTTCCTCTAATATGAGGTATACCTGACTGACTTATACTTATTTGGACCTTTTGTATGTGCACATATGTCATTAATATAGTCAAAGGGAAGTTTTGGATCTATTTGCATTATTGATATTAACAGTGATGTAATATGGCTTTTGACAAATAGGAAACTATTAGTAAACTGAATGCATATTTTGATAATGTTGACTTGTTGCAGACTATTTACCTTTCTCGATAGTCATTTTATGATGATTATGGATGAGTTGTCATATGTAAACAAACTCATTTATATAACACAAAAGGTTGTTGTTTTTTCTTCCTGGAAAGAAAGAAAGAAAAAAAAAAACAAAAATAATATTAAATAATATTGAATCTAGAGACCACAAAATAATATAGTAATATCAATTAATATTGAATCTAGAGACTGCAACCAGATATGTCTAGGAAATCTTGGTTATCTCATTGATCTTATCATAATTTTGTTTTCTCACATTATTTTCTCAGCCAATACTCAATCCAAGTCATAAGGTTATTGATTCATAATCAAATCAATAGTTCATTAGGCTTTCATAATTAACACACACATATATAAACAAAATAATTTCAATATAAAAAAATATTAACAACTCAGTATCTTATTGATAAATATAAAAAATACATGTTGAAAATAATTTCAATATAAAAAAATATTAACAACTCAGTATCTTATTGATAAATATAAAAAATACATGTTGAAAATAGAAACTATTCACACCAAGAATATTCATACCAAAATATATATGTATATAAAAACAATTTGAATTTATTAAATTTTAAATTATTATTAAATTTTAGTTAAAAACAAAATATTTTTTTTTTGCTGGGCAAAGGCTAAACTATTTATATTAAAAGAACAAAAAAAGTATTTACAAGAGGTGTGAACCTCTGAGAGCGTGTGTTCAGCTCTCTGTCAAAAATTTCCTTATCAACCTGGATTCTCCGCTTATACAAGCACGAGGTTACAAAAACTTCAACAGAAGGAGTGTTTACTACGACAGAGTTCGACATAGAAACAAGACAAAGAGACCAGACATAGAAACAGGACCCATTACAGCGACATAGACCGCAAGACCCATTACAAAAAAACAGGGGTGTCATGCATAATTGCATCCATTGCTGTCCGTCTCCCCCTGAAACTGAGCCAAAAAGAAAAGTGTCGTGCGTCTGAGACCATAGACTTACCCCTGACGCAACCGTCGCTACTTGTTTTGCTTCTGTCGTTCCTCAGCTTCTCGTTCCTGTGCACGTTTCCTTCTATCCTCTGCTGCACGAACCGGGTCCCTCTCCCAAGTCACCTCCATCCCCTCTGGAAGGTCTTCCAGACGATCAATACCAGGCGGCAGTTTAAGATACAGAGTGTGGTCGAAAGAGTCCTCTGTCTCTTCCTCCCTGATTTTGCTCTGAGGGGAGGAAGGCCTGCTGCTCTGAGTCTCCATTAGAGCTTCCGGTGGATTCTCAGGCGTCGCCATGGGCTCTTTGTCTTTGAGGCTTCCAATTTCCTTTAGAGCTTCAGCCTGTTCCGTTGAAAAACCATGAGTGCTCTCCTCATCTGCCCTGCTCTGTAACTCAAGGCTATAAGAACGGTCCGAATTATCCGAGGAGGGAGGTGCCTTTTCCTCTGTATCATCCTTCCAATTACCTTCCTCCTCATTCTCCTCAGAAAAAATGACCGTAATCATAGCTTTGACAACTGGCTTGTTCCTCCTTCGACGGTAATGAAGGGTCGCGGTTTGTATTGAATTACTAATGTCTGAACCAGAGTATTCCGACTTAGAGGAGGGAGGCTCAGCAAAAGCCTGTGGAGAGATGCGTCTCGGGCTTGCTTGGCCCCTACCTTTATTGCCACCTCGCTGCCCATAGTTACGCCCCCTGCGAGGCCCAAGATGCCCAGTGCGAGGCGCCATGATGATCCCAAGATACCCAACAGCTTTCTGAATACGAGGCCGAGTTTCCTTATGCCTCCGTCTGCCAGCAAGATTTCCTTTGCAGAGGTTTCCCCGGTGGCTCAACAACCTAATGTCCAGCTTCAAATTCACCTGGGAATAATGGGGACAAAACACAAGAATTATACAGGGGATGGACTCGAGGGTGGGCTTGCTTCCCTTAGAGCCTCCCTCCTCCACTCGGACGTCAACTGTTAACCTTTTCAGACTAGAGCCGAACTGCAAACATGGAATGAGGAATGTTTGCGCCATCCTGAGATATCTGTTGTCGAGATCTTGGGAGTTCAACAGCATTAAAGAGCCATTAAGGCGAGTTAAATCGTTTGGGACAGAAGCCAGCCCAGAACATATGGCTTCCACCTGTCTGTGGCGTGGCGTCGTGTACGCAGCGCGTGGAGGATGTATAGTCTTAATTGCTTGTAATAACACCCGCATCCGGGTTAATTAAAATCAAAATATTAAAATAATATATATATATATATATAATATTAAACTGTATATAACATTAATATATTATATATATATATATATAGATATATATATATATATAATATATATATATATATATATATATATATATAAATGGATATATATAACAATTTATATATATATATATATATATATATATATATATATATTATAGCTGTAATATAGCATTGTACATAGGGTTTTAATAATGACATTGTTAGTTACGGAAATAATTAGACAATTTGAAAATCAAATGGAATATGGAATTGATATATAAAAAATAAAACAAGTTTATGTATACATGTAATTGGAAAAATGCGATAATTGTAGCCGTGTGTTGAATATAAATTTTGGAAATAAGTTTGTCAGGTGGTAATAGTAAGAAGTTTTGTTATTGGAGAAGGTTATGGTAAATATTAAGCATCATGTAGTTAATTAATGATTGATTTGTTGCTTTTTTTATTTTATTTATTGGACAAAAATAAAGTGATATTCAATGGACAAGATGAAAAGTTAATAAACCAATTATTGGTTTATTGAATAGTGTTTAATATTTTTCAGAAGGTTATAGATTTCAAATGAGGAAAAACCCAAGGTGAGATGATTTTTTATTTAGAAATTAAATGTTTGATCTTTTCAAAAAGCATTAAGAAAGTTAAGAAAATTTTAAGGTTTAAAATGGGTTCATAAGGAAAATAATAAAATATAATAGTTATAATTTTTTTTAAAAATATATAAATATTAAAAAAAGGAAGAAGTAAAACTATTTTTTTATCTTATTTTTGACTTATTTTCTTATAGGCTTACTCAAATCTCAAATTTACATATTCAGATGCAGAATTAAATTCTGCATCTAACGAGTACCCACTTTGCATACTTTTAAGTCGATTGGCATCGAAAAAAATTGAAAATACATGAAAAAATTGTTTGAATTAAATTCATTGGATGTAAAATTAAATTCCACATCTAATAAGTACCCACTCTACATACTTTTGAGTAGGCCCACACCGAAAAAATTGAAAATACATGAAAAGTGTGTTTGAATTAAACTTATTAGATGCAGAATTAAATTACATATCCAACGAATACCCACTCCACATATTTTAAGTAAACATACACTGAGAATATATATATATATATATTTTTTAAAATTTTGAAAATAATTATATTTGTAAATTTGTTTTATCCAATATTTGTTTCACGTAAACACTCAACCCATATTATGATATTTTAAAAATTTTGAAATGATTCATTGAATCTTCACCCAAAACATTAAACAAACTAAATATACAAACATTTTATATTATTAAAAAAATTATATATATTAATATAATATATGAATTAGTTTGAAAAAATAATATGTAAGTTCAACTTATAATCTAATACATCATATACAATACAATATTACATATGATATATTATATCATAATTATTTCATATATTATATTAAGATATAATATAATATCATATGTCACATGAATATGATATAGTATAATATGTGTAATACATATGATATATTTTATCATATGTATGTGATATATAGGTCACGTGAATATGATGTAATATATTATATGCGATACCAAGTATAAGTGGAGGAGTAGAAAATGAACGTAGATACTTTGTCTACTCATAAAATTTATACACTTGTTATTCATTATTTGAGTTTTGTAGTGATTTGATAGGAATATTTTCTTTTCTATTTAAAAGTAAAGTATTATATGTATTTTAGGTTTTTTTTTAAGAATTATATTATAATTAATTGATGAGTATTTTTTTACATTAGGTTTTATTTTTTATAATTCGATTATAGTTAATTATGGGTTTTTATACACAGTTTATAATATGACAAATAAACATTATTAATTCAAATAATGTTAATTAATTTTAAGGAATAATGTTATTTTCTAAAATGTAATTGGCTCTTGTAGAGTTGATTTTGTGGTATTTTTTGTTTTGGAAACGCATTTTACACCTCAAAATTTCCCTAATTTAAAGTTATTTTATAGTTATTTTACATATATGGAAACTCTTAGATATTTATTTAGCATTGAAGTGTTATTCACCTAGCACCTATTAAGAGGTGAGATGTCATTGCACATTGTTATGAAAAATGTCATGTTTATCCTATTTAATGGCCATAATGACAAGAGCTCCTCTACAAAAACATGATTCAAACAAATATGAGCAATTTATTCATCTTCTATGATAGATATGAAAGTATGTCCAAAATAACCTCATTAAATAGCAACAAAAATATAGGCATTGATATGGTCTAAATCATATTCCTCATAGACTCAAAATTGGCAATAAGATATGGCTATATTTGCAAAAATAATATTTTAAGGTTGCTCAATAGATATTTAAATCTCTTTGATTTAATCCATACACCACCAAAAAATTAGTGGGAGGAAATGATTTGTTCTTAACCATCCACATTATCTTCAAATGCCTCCCTTTTTTAATGTTGAGGTTCTTAAACTTTACTCAGTGTGTTGTGTCAAGTCTTTTTGGTCTCTCGACCTACTAATATAAATATTGAGAATTTATCATCTTGACTAATTGATTCCATCATTTATGGATAGGTTAAGTGAACTTAATGACATGACATTTCTTTATTTATGTAGTGGAAGGTAAACAACACCCACACCAATCGAGGCAATCCACTTTGGGGTAGGTTAAAATATAGTTTTTATAATAATATCCCAAAGTAATGGAGGGAGGGAAATTTCCTCTTGAATAGAGAATAAATGGTCTAAGAGTAATGGAAATTAACAAGTTTTTTTAAACCTTTATTTTCTTATTGTTCATAATGTTAGTTTACTTTTAGTTTGAACACCATACAACTTGATAGTTTTCCTTGTGAGCAATTGCAATTCATTTATAAACTTGAAATTATTTATTACATCATTTGGGAGGTAATTATTCCCATTATGACTCCCTCAATAGTCCTCACAAAGCTTTTTTATTAGTTGTAGTTGTCCTTTGTGGATTGAAAACCAATCACAAACCTTCCTTATGTAAACCCTCTTTTTGGATCCACACATGGTTGCAACTCCAAATTATAAATCCACACCATAATGTAAAATGTCATTAGGAAGTTCAATTGTCATGATGACTATTATGAAATTGAAGTATCAATTGTTATGACACTTAGGTTGGAACTCTTTTTCACAAAGGCATATATTCATACAATATACAGAAGGATGTTTTCACAAGTGTCTCATCATAGATAAATAATACTAGTTGATAGAGTCATATCATTTGTTTTTTAAGTTTGTTGAGACAACCCTTCTAAATACTTTCACCCATTATTTCCTAAGAGTCTATATCATGACTTTAATATTGTACTATGCACATTTATGTAATATGAACAAGACGATGATATAAATTTGAATTCTTTGTAATGGGAAAAATAGTTCATTATTTTTGTGTGAACATTTTGTCTTGTTTATGTGGCATAGACACATTATGCATATGTATGTTTTTATGTATATGTATGTTTATAACTTCAACATTACTCGAAAACTATGGATATCCCCCCAGTCTTCAATGTGGTGCTAGAATTAGTAGCAAAGAGAGGTTATATGATGGGGCATCAATAATAAGAAAGAATGTCTTCATTTTGGCTAAAGAAACATTAAGTGACTAAAGGATTTACTTACAAAAATGGAAAATGAATTTAAAGACTGAATGTACAAGGTAACCAAAACAACATACTTAGCAAGTTTTTACTTAGAGAAAGAAAACCATTATGCGATTTAGAATTGCAAAATATTCAATCATTATGGCCAAATATGTCTTAAAAAATACATGTTAAAAAGTGCCATGTGGCTTTTTCTTTAGAGTAGCATATTGTCAACAATATGAAAGACAAAACATATTGAATTGAGATGTATAATCATGTTGCATGAACATGTGTATAACACATCATAAATAAACCAACCATAAAGCTAAAGGGATTTAATCATCAATCAAAAAGTCTCTAGCTTGGACCATAATACACGATGGTAAACATAGGATATTTGAAATTTTGGATAAAGAAGCATTAAGTGACTAATGGATTTACTTAACAAACAGGAAAAGAAATTTAAAGACTACATGAACAAGGTAACCAAAAAATGTACTTGGCATTCAATTAGATCAAGAAAAACACTATGCAATTTAGAATTGTAAATATCCAATCATTACAACCAAAGATCTCTTGGAAAATACATGTTAAAGAGTACAATGTTGTGTTTTCTTTATAATAGCATTGTCAACTTTCCGCAAGACAAAACATACCATAGTTGATATGTATAATCACACTATAACATGTATATAGCACATCATAAACAAACTAACCACAACGCAAAAGGAATCTAGTGATCCATCAAAGAGTATCTAGCTTGGACCATAATACATAATGGTGAACACAAGATATTTGATTACATATCATCTATGTTGCTTGAAAGGGGAATTATAGAGAGAATAAATGTCATGAGATGGAAAATGATAAAGGTAAATTCCAAATCCATGATCCAAGATCTAAACACTCATTTGAGTCATCTATCTTCCAAGAAGGATTTATGAAGGATTCATAAAATTGTAGGTTTTAACCCCATACAGAAATTACCTACATGCAAATTCTAAAACCAGAAAATAAACAAAGGCAAGAGCATAACACATAAAACAAGCATACACAGATATTTTCCCCTGGATCCCAAAACCAAGACTACGAGATTGATTTTTCCTTATGTTCCTTTCATTGTTACAATACATATATATACATGCTAAAGCATCCATAAACTCAAATCTATTAACCCTAGATTAGAACATAATCGTAGTTCCCTTGACTGGATCTACAAAATACCATGGACCGAAAACCATCACGCCCAAAACCATGTGTGGAATCCATGAACAAAACCATAGGTAGGTCCACCCACGAAAATCAATTCCAAACAAAATTGAACTTGTAATCAAATGTTATGGATTTCTTGCATAATAATCTTCATAAATGTAAACCAATTATGTCTCTAACTTTTAAAACATTATGTTTATTATCATCCATGGTCAACATCTCTATCCATAGCATATAAGTTGGCATAACTAAAATTGTACCCTTGTATATTGTTGATATAATAACTTTATTGTAGCAAATCAGATATTATCTATATACTTGCTTTAGCTTATTAATATTAAACACTTTATAATATAATAACATTAACAATAAGCAAATTTTAAAAAGCATGTATATCAAAATTGTTAAACCTTAACCCAATATGAACATATGCAACCCAAGTTAAATGATCACAAATGAACATATTTAATCCAAGCTAAATAATATTACCACATATTCCAAAGGGGTATCTTTATAACAACATGGTAATCAATAGTTAAATTGAAAAAGTCACTTTCATGTTACTCATAATAGAATGTAAATATAGCCCATGTTATATCTGTTCACAAGTATACATGTGCTATTAGAACCACATGATCCATCGTTCTTGTAACACCCCCAACAACAGGCAAAAATAATTTGAACAATTCTGGAAACAATCTCTTATCAACCATTTCATTGAAATTTTATTATATATTTGTTGCTTGGGTTTTCTTTATCCCAATGGTAGATTTGAGAATATTATAGAAGATTTTGAAATATTTTAATAGGAGTGAAATAAATGGTTAATATTCATTTGTATACAACAAATTTTTTAAATAGTTTAAAATTTGCAATCAAATTATTATTATTTAACTTTAGTCCTATCCATTTCAACAATATTTCAAATATGCAATTAAATTAAGTTCAACCATTTTATAGTGTGCATTAATCATAACAATATAAGTAAGCTAGTCTAAAATGATTTGACTAGCTAATACTACTTGAGTGATACAGAACTTTACCCCTTAAAGGCCAAAGCTCAGCGTAGATTTCAGATCCTGAAACTTGAGTTTTCCTCTCGATGGCTATGGTCGAGCAACTTAGTTGATGGCGACCCTATTTCATAATAAGAGGATTTACCTAACTTGGCTTTGTGCCCTACGCTAAGGAATTGATTTGTTTCCTCGATTAGGCTATTTGATTCTATTCTATTATAATTCTATTTCCATGGTTCAGAACTCCAAACTCTAGAGACATGAGCCAACCCTTCATGAATGTGAAGGTACGAGTTCCATTATTTTCCCCAAAACCAAAACCTATAAACTTGAATGAAGAAAGTATAAATCAACAAGAACTATTTCCAAGACACCAAAATCCAACCTCATTACAGTTAAATACTCCATAACTAAAATATTCTATTATAGGTATATTAACGCCATTAACCAATCTTTTGATCCTAACACTTCTATAACAAGCAAGGCCATAAACTCCTCCAACTAGAAAAATTCACAAACCAAATGTAGAATTAAGAATGGACTGAACATCACAAGTTAACTCTGTAGTTTTTTTTGAAAGAAATCAAGGTATCCACCAGATACAATCACTTGCATGTTGCATCACCCTTGAACTAACCGGAAATGGGCATGTCGCACATCATACAATTTCAGGACTTGTTGCCAGATATGATTTCCCTAGTACATCTGACGATTTCAAAATTATGAAGAAATTTTGTAATAAAATCAGGGTATTGTTATATAAACACAACATATGGCATGTTTAACTTACTGCCAAGTTGATGTATAATGTCTAAATTTAATCTTTATAGCAGCAAAATTCTAGTTATGCATTTTACAACCCATATGAAATAGCTCACCCACTCTTTCACCAACATTTGTCGTAGATTTCAAGCAACATGCATTTACAGAATCGCAGGTATTTTAACAAACATATTATAGACTTCTCGAAGAATTCATCATTTTCCTAGATTGAACACAACTAAAAATAAAAACTAACTTAAAGAGATCAACTCTTATTTGGATACCACCCATTGTAATTCTAGGGATAAAAAATTCATACCCATAGAACCTATAGAAATTTAATTGCAGACTAGAAATAATGAAAACCTTTTGGGAGAAGATAGAAGTAAATGTCAAAGCTTGAATAGCAAATTTTAAAGGTTGAATACCAAGTAAATTCCTTTGGTTGAGACTGTGATTTTCCATTTTCCATTCAATTGTAGGTATTGTTTTTGTGGGGGCATCACTCCTTACCCAAGGTATGTCTTCTTTGGACACCACTTACTAGCAAAGGTATGATACCACTAGGGTGAAGAAGGATAATGCAAAATTATCATGGCACTCTCTCCATCTCAAGAACAAGAAGGTCACTAGCCAATTGTCTCACTAGTTGGTTTTTGAATACATAGTAGTTCTCCAACACCCACAATATCTGCCCCACACAATACAAGGAGGCATTCCTTCTCCATTTAATATTACCTCAAAGGTACCCTCCCTCCAATGCAATGTTTTTCAGTGTATGCATAGAAAGGTCCAACTTGATTTCCATTAAATCCATCATTATTTTTTCCTTTGTTCTTGGCTCTTATATGGATTCTTTTCATGGTTTTTCCATGACATACTATGGCATTCTTGTTTTATTAGAAATAACCCTCTTTCCCACTCCTTTTTTCTCTCCCAAAAATAAGCTCTATTTTTCCCTTAAAATTTCCTTTTTTCCTCTTCCTTTTTCATGAGTGAAAGATGGATAAGAAGAACCCAATCCCAACTTCTCTTTAGTTCCAAGAATCTAAGGGGTGCAAGTTTCAAGAATGTAGGAGACAATCCCATAGATATAGGAAAGGTAACATTCATTTCTCATACATTCTCAAAAGCTATAAGCTAAATTCACATCAACACCAGAGAAAAGTAAAGATTGAATTAATTGAATGTTAAAGTGGGTAGAAGGCTTGGGTAACTTATGATATAGCATTCTCACAAATCCCCTTATATTTCCTCTCTCATGGTATCATAGCCCTTTTAAGTGCTCCTACCTTAGTTAGCCCTATTATGTTATTAATTGTGCCAAATAAAAATATTTACAATTGTTCCATATGTTCAAGCCACCATGACATGTCTACCTTATGATGTTAAATCTTTCCCCTTCATAATATCATATCCCTTTAATCACTCTTTCCTTAGTAAACCTTGTAATTTTACGAATTTAATAAATAAAAATATGTACAAGTGTTCAAAGTGTTCAAGCTACCATGGTATATCTACATCACATATCTACCCTATAGTATTAAATAAAACACAATAATAATGTTTCATATAGAAAACATTGAAGACATACTTAAATACAGAGTATTCAAAAGGGTCAAATTATAATTTTACAAAATCCATTTGTTTGGTATAGAAGCTTTCCACAAAATCACTCCTAACTTTGATTGCATGTTTAAAAGAATAAAGTTGATGTTTGGTATAGAAGCTTCTCACAAAATCACTCCAAGTTTAATGGCATGGTTAAGAGAATAAAGTTGAGATCAAAAAGTATGACTTGTGTATTTTGGTCTTAAATAGTTATTAAATATTATATACAAGTACACCTAGCTCAATCCAAGATCATGTGAAATATGTATGGTAGCATTCCATAACAAAAAGGTTGAGCAATAACTATGTTACTCTTATATACATATTATTATTTCAAGTAGAATATCACTTATTTAAACAAAGAATATAAATAAATAAAAAGCAATCAATATATAAAAGAAATAGTATAACTATGAATGGTGAAATTTAATAACATTAAACATTCTACATTTAATATTTATATAAAAGGAAAATATTTTAAAATATTAAATATCTATGATGTCTACATGTGTAAGCTTACAAAACCAAGTTTTATTCCATCATAGGTATGTAAGCTTACAAAACCAAGTTTTAATCCATCGTAGGTAAAATCCCATATCCACATGTAGAACACACACATTGATGGTGAAAATATTCCTCCTAGGTTCATCTTTTGATAGAAACGGACTCAGATCCACTTAACTACTCTATGGATCCATTTAAGGATATCTAGATTCCATCAAGTCCTAGAAATGGAGGTTTTGAAGGGTCTAAAGGCATTGGGGAGATTACTTACAAACATTTGGGGCCCAATTTTGAGGGCTTAAAGACTTTGGAATGCATTTACAAAGTGGGTAAGGATTACTTTGTAGGAGCATGATCGAGTTTAACAAATACATATTGGGACCCAATTCAATATTATACCCACTAGGCCTAGAAATATTGGAGGATGTTGAAAGGGTATTAAACCTGAGGCAAGAAGGTGATATGAATGTATCTAGTAGGGTAATTATCAAACTTGGAAGGGGTTTAATCAAGAAGGAGATAGGGTATAGTTTAATGCATCAATCTTGGAATTTTTTCACATTCTTTCCTCTCAAAAATTCTCAAAAATGACCCAACCTCTCTCTCCCTAGCCTAGTAAATTACAAGAAGGACATGGTTGTATAAGTAGTTTCTTAAACATAGAAACATTAATTGGGTGTATTTTAGACAAAGTAGTTGTTGAGTCTAGGGTTGATGGGAGAAAAAGGAAATGTACAGAAAACATGGTTAGGAAGAGGCAAGAGCAAGTAAGAATGGTGTTGGGAGACTTACAGGTGGGACCAATTTTGAAGTTTTAGGGAAGATTCCTTATTTGGAAAAAACTATTGTCAATATATATATCTATTTAGAATTTAAGCATTTGGGTGCAAAGGTTTTGATAGTGATTCTTGAGATATTCTCTATTTTTTCATATCATGACTAGGGGATGGATAGATATAATTGTCAATCAAAGGATGATGTTTAGAGGATTCTCAAGGGTTATTGGTCTAGGGTAATGCTTATTTGTATTTGAAATCATGGACAATGTAGTTTGACCCACTATCCAAAGTCTCCAATTTAATACCTATTTAAGTTCAACTACTTGAACTCCAATGGGAAATGTGGTTTGATGTAACGCCCCCTCCCACCCCATTTGACTTCCCCAAGCCTAGTGAGAGGTGTTACTTTAATTTAACCCAACCTCTATAGTTTTCTCATGGAAATGGGGTTACAAAATTTCCTTCATTCCCAAATTTAGCGAAATGAACTTTGAGAAACACCGTTACATCCAACTTGTCAAGAGATTTCCAATGATATAAAATTTACCCCAATCTAATTCTTGGATTAGAAAATATAGTCATTTGAAGTCGACCCTCTTGTTCCCTTGCCACGTCAACAAGACACCCACCACATGGCATCCATCTGGAAGTTCCACCTCACGGTAGGTCTATTGTGGTGCCCACCATATCAAAGCACCATCAAGCCACACCCAATTTCTAAGTGTATTCTTCTCCTTGACTTACGTGGTGCCAAGACACTTTTAGTTTCAAGTGATGGAATAAATATTTATCCTACAGTTTCCATCATCTATGAAAAAACCATCATCTGCACTCTGGCCATAAAGTGCAACACACAACCCCTCTGAGGACCTACACTCCATGGTGATGTGGCTCTTGAACATGTTGACTTCTCGTTAACACCATGTAGCTTCCCTACACCAGGTGGCACTAAATACCACCTCAGCCCAGACAATTGTCCCACCTAGACTTGGACCTTCATGTAAATCAACAATTTCTCATTACAAGGTTATATGGTCAACTAGAAACCCTTCGTGTTGATTAATGCATCTATGTTTGTTCCCAAACATGTTGTCTCTATCCCCTAGGATATGAAGGCTTTCGTTCATTTTTGGGAACCAATTTCTTGGCATCCCTAGCACCTCCTATTAATAGCACTATCCACCCACACTTGGGGAAAACCTCTACCATACCTTTGCGACACAATAGAGAATTTTGATTCTAAGTTATGGTTAACTTTCCATCTCATTCCATGTATTAAATCTATGCCTCTTTTCACAACTACCCCTTGGACATCCTAGCATGGCATGGCATGAATATTTCATGGCATAAGATGGGGATTTCTTCATCCTGTGCTCATGTTATCTTTGCGCTCTTAGCCAAGCATGATCCTTCTCCACGAGATAATTTTTTTCATTCCAAGCTCAAGCATGTCACCTCAAACATAGGAACTTAAGGATTTTTGGGGCCACACTCATGCTCCCTTAAGGACCAATGTTGCCCAAAACACTCCTCCCTGCAAAAATGAAGTCATGATTTCCATGCCAACACTCTTATATTGCTATGAACATAATCCCTATCCAATAAATCCTATAGGAATTCATTGTAGCAGGATGTAGGCCAGCCAGTGGTGGATAACACTACTCTACATATTAAGCACAATAGCAACACACCACACCCCCAACTAGGCACAACACAACCCATCAACCTAATAATAAAAAATGTAAGGCATCATAAAAGTAGTCAAGAAATTCAAACCAATAATAACCTTGTCCATGTCAACAATAAGGTTTACACGGTATAAATTATCTTGTAACCCATAGCAGTATTAGCAATCAACCATGAGAACATTCACAATTACATCTCATTAAGGAAACAAATGAATAACACCATACCTCCATAAAAAATGTTGATATAACCATTTTTATTATCCATAATAACATCATTTCACATTCATAATGCAATAGAATACAAGTTAGCATACTTATCTATATAGCTTAATGACAGGTGACTGAGGGAGGGACTTTCGCTCTCCACCCAACCATAGGAAAATTTCACTGCAATATTTCTTGTAGCCAAGCACCCCCAAGTCAGCTTCAAAGTTTGAGGAGTAAACACTCAAAGGAATTAAAATTAATCCAATCAACATATCACACATGAATCTAGAGACTACTTTGCCTCCACCACCTTCTTCGGGATTATATCCTCTAGTGTCTCCACTTGTTCACCCAGGAAAATAGAGCACACTAATCCTGTAGATATTAGAAAACACAAAGATGCTACCCTCTGCAACCAAGGGTCCAGAGTAAATTGTGTTCCACCTTCTCCACCTCACAGGATTCCAAAATCACAGTGTCTCCACTTGTTTTCCTCCTTTCATCCATACCTTCGTTGTCAATGCATGTCCTAGTGTTATCCTCTATTCCACAAGTTTAATTGTAATTTCCTATATGCCTAACCTAGGATACAACACCACAGGATACTACCCATGTCTGTGAACTTGCCATGATTTCACCATGCTTGATTCCTACATTATTTTTTTCTCTTCTCATATCACTGTGATGTCTCCCTGCTCATGCAAATGGTTCTCTCCCTTCTTCTTTTCTCGTCAACTCCTTTCTCCCCCGTCGACCCCCTCACTACTCTTGTGTGTTGACCACATAGCGTAGACCATGAGAAATGACTGAGGAGGTATGGTCCTACCCTCCATTCAAGAAGCCCATACTCCACCTTCCTACTTACCATGCAAACCATTAAAACCTAGTCAGACATATGGTGGCCATTAAATGAACAAACTTGACTTAACAAATTTCCCAAGAAACTCCTCCTAAGATTTTTGAATCTCTCTCCACTCCTCACAGCCAGTCCTTATGTTTACATTTCCACAACATTTACATGAATTACAATTCACAAGGATAATTATAAGGGGAATAAAAAAAAGGGATGTCACAACCCCACCTCCTTAGAGGAACACTGTCCTCAGTGTTTTATACCAAACACAATTTCAACCATGCTCTATGTAGAGCACAAAGTTTCATAATGCTCTTTACTAAACACCAAATTTAACAATATTCTATGTTGAATACTACATTCATAGTGAGATTTATATACATATCTATTTAAATTCATTTACATTTTTATTTACATTTTCTTAACCAGTAAACAAAAATGGCTATGATACTCTCATTTATTTATCAATCTCCTAGGTGGCTTCATCTAGTCCAAAATGCCTCCACTGCACCTTGACTTGCTCTATTACTCGATTTTGGACCACAATCTTCCTCTGATCTAGAATCCACACTGGCTCTAGCTATAATTCTCCCCTAGATTCCACGTGTATCACAAATCAATAAACAACATGATTAGCATCAGGTACATACTTTTTAAGTAAAGATATATGGAAAACATCATGATTCTTCAATGTGGGTGGTAAGGCCAATTTGTAGGCAACCATCCTCACTCTCTCTAAAATCTAAAATGGTTGACAAAATTGTGGTGCCAACTTGGAACAAGACCCAATCCTTAAGGAACTTTCCTTTTGTATTATGTGGTGGTAAACATGCTCCCCCACTTGGAATTCCTTGTGCATCATCTAATAATTTGTGTAGCTCTTTTGCATGTCCTGGTTTATCTTAAATTGATGCATGATAGAAACTACTTCATGTTCCATTTCCTTCAACATATCTAGCTTGAATGGACTCTGTTAACTAGATCATTCAATCTAATAGGTGAGTTGTATTTATTTCCATAAAGAGGATCAAATGGATTCATTCTCAATGACTCTTAGTACCCATTATTGTAGGCAAACTCTACCAATGGTAGGAATTCTTCCCACTTATTTAGTTGATGCATGACATACATTCTTAACATGTATTCCAAGACTGTGTTAACTCTTCCAATTTGTCCATCTATATGAGAATGGTACATTGTGTTGAAGGCAAACTCTATCCCAAAACCAGTAAACAATGTCCCCCAAAACTTAAAGGTGAACTTAGCATCCCTATCTGAGATGATCTTCTTGAGTACACCATGCAATATCATTATTTCCTTTAAAAAAACATGGGAAATGTTTATTTCCTTATCAATGGATTTAATGGCTACAAAATGAGCTACCTTGAACAAATTATAGACCACCACCATTATGGCATCATTTTTCCTAGCCGCCTTAGCATCCCAATAATGATATCGATGAAAATGACCTCCCACTTCCATTTAAGAATGGGGATTGGTTCTAGAAATATTGTTGGATATCTACACTCCACATTCACTTGTTGTCACTCTGGGAATCTAGCAATATACTCGACCGCGTCCTTTTTTATTCATGGCCAATAATATAGCTTTTTCATAGTTTTTATCATTTTCTGATAACCGGAATGATCAAAATATGGTATTTTATGAAATTCATCAGCTATGAACTTCCTCAAGTTTCCCAAGGTACATACCACCTATGTTTGAACTTCAACATTATATCCTCCATAAGGGAGTAGTTCTTGCTCAATTCCCCTTTAGGTTCTTGTTGAAGCATTATTTTATTTGCTGGTAATGCTCATCTTGATGCATTACTTCCTTTATATTTTCATGAATGTCAACTCACAAGAAATTACAACTACCACATGAGCTACCTATAATATTTTGTTGAGTGCATTAGCTACCATGTTTTCCTTTCCCTTGATGTATTTTATTTCCAAATCAAACTCACTAATCAAGGATATTCATTTGGCCTATATTGCATTCATCTTGGATTGATCAAATAGATGCCTCATCCCTCCATGAGCTAACATCAATATAATTTTTCTTTTGAGGAGGTAATTCCTCCACAAATTTAGTGCATGGATGCTGTTGTTTCCAACTCTAAATTATGAGTAACATAATTCCTCTCATGCTTGTTTAACTTTCTAGACTCGTATAATATCACTTCTCCTTTTTGCACTAGGACTCCACCAAGCCCCTCTTTACAAGCATATGTGCACACCACATAATCCTTTTCAGGGTTAGTTATCTTCAATATCAGTGCATGTGTGAGAAAATATTTCAATTGCTCGAAGTTGGCTTGAAATTTTAGTGTCCATTGAAATTTAGTTCCTTTCCTTTGCAATATTGTGATTGGATGCCCAATATTTGAGATATTGTGAATGAATCTCAAGTAATGACAAACCAAAACTATGAAGGATATAACCTATGACACATTATGACGAGTAGACTAGTCCATAATGGCTTTGATCTTCTCTAAATCTACAATTACTCCTTCCTTGGAGTAAATGTGTCCCAAATACTGAACTTAGGACTATAAGAATCCACACTTGTTTAGTTTGGCCTATAGCTTATGCTCTCTAAAAAATTGTGATATTTTTGCTAAAAAAATTTCATGTTCCTCATCTATTTGTGAATAAGCCAAGATGTCATCGAAAAAAACCAACACAAACTTGTCCAAATATGGGCTTAAAACATCGTTCATTAGACACATGACACACGAATGTTTATGGAGCATTTGTAAGCCCGAATGGCACAACCGTAAATACATAGTGCCCATACCTAGTTCTAAACTTCATTTTGTGAATGTATTCATCTTTGATGTGTAACTTATGTTACCCATATCTCAAATCGATCTTCGAGAAGACTGCATCTCCTCTCAATTGATCAAATAGATCATCAATCCTTGGTAAAGGATATCAGTTCTTAATTGTGGCTTTATTGAGTTGCTTGTAATCAATACACATCATGAATGTGTCATCCTTATTCTTCACAAATAATATAGGTTCTCCCCAAGGTGTTATATTGGCTCTTATATATCCCTTATCTGACATTTATTTTAACTATTATTTCAATTCTACCAGCACTGGCGTACTCATTCGTATGGAGCTTTGGATACCAATATTGATCCTAGCAGTAGTTTGTTTTCGCTCCTTTGTGGAAATCTTGGGATCTCTTTAGGAAACACATCACTGAATTGATTGATTATTGGGTGCTCTTCAACTCTATCCTTATTTACCTCATGTTCATGGGTCACTTGAATATCAAACAGTTCACACCTATTCATGTTGCACCTCTTCAATTACAACGTACTAATTGGCCTAATTATTACAAGTTTTCTCTTTCCCTGCAACATCATCCTTTCTCAATTTTCATTGAGACACTCAATCGACTTGTTATAGCATTCGGTATTAGTTTTGTGGGTCGATAACTAGTCCATCCCAACTAGGACAACATACAAGCCCAATTGCAATAGGTTTAGATCTACAATTTTTGACATGTTGTCTATAGTGACTGGGCATGACTTCACCACATTCTCAACTAGTTTCTTAGTCCTGATAGCTAGATGAACCAACCAATAGTTTTCATGTGTTGTGCTTTGCAACACACACTTCTCTCCAACTTGCCAATGCACATAATTTAAATTGGAACCAAGGTCAATAAAAATTGAAGCAAACTGGTTATTGACCATACCTTCCATTTCAATTACAATACTTGGTGATATTCATGCCTATTAATGTTACATATATGTGGGGTATGCTCCAAGCCACATCATTTACTCTCTTTGCCTCCTATGCATTGTACAGTCTCAAGTCATTCTTTTGTTTCTTAGGACAATCTCTCTTCCTATGGGTTTCTCCACAAGTCCAACACTTCATAGGTTACCCTCTGAAACCCTTGATTTTCTCTCCTATAGGCTGAGAGAACTGGTCTCTAACAAGAGTAGTGGATTTCTACTAAAATTCATCACTACTGGTAGTGGAAAAATTCACAGTCTTTCCTTCAGGCCATAGTCTTACAAATTTCTTCCCCTTTCCCTTGAATTTGGGATTGACTTTTTCTCTCAATTCAGTTCATAACTTATTACCATGATTTGATTATTCATAAGAATATTTCATCTTTCATATGGCATCCTCCATATTTTGTGGCTCATCAACGTATTTTCTTGTTAAAATGTGTAACTAAGGTCGGTCTTCATAAGATATGAAATGTACTATTGATTCTTGTATATTGTAAAATGAAAGAAAATTATTATTGGCTTTTTTTTTAAGCATGTGTTACATACTCAAGTTCATTTTATTTAGAGTTAAAGCACCCATTTAGTGCTTCTAGGTTTTTTCCTAGGGTCAAGAAGTCAATAGCAAGGAAAATTTTAAGGATGAAAAATGATCTTGAAGTTGAAAAACAATGGTGAATATCACTGGTCTGTAATATGCAAACTATCAAATGTTTATTGATGTATTTGTAAATTATTCAAATTTATAATGATTTTATATATACTCTCTATATAACGTTAGCAATTTTTAAGGTAAAATAATTTTATATTATAAAATTTGGGCGAAATATCTTTATAAAAAATGGAAATTGGCGAATCTTTTTCTTGGAAAAATCATAAAAAATTATCCCACCTGCGAATATTAGCCCCTAAAATATTCTATGGTCAATACAATCATTTCCATATAAATAAGACCCCATTGGGCACATTGTAACATGTCAAAAGAATTATTTTTGTATTTAAAAGTTCCAAAATACCCTCAAATACCAAGTCAGTCTGGTAGCTAAAAATTTAACCTCGTTAGGGCATGTCATCCTCCTTGGAATCCTATATATAGCAAGGAAATCAACCTCCTATGGAAACTCACTTACTTCTCATCCGCTAAGAGAAGAAGTTGAAGTAGGCTAGTGAAGAAGGAAGAAGGATGAAGGATGAAGGTTTGGGTTAATTTTCTCTCTTTATCTCACACATGTGAAGAAGGAAGGCTTGGGTTTTGATGTTGCAAGGTTGAAATTAAGGAAATTTTAGAAAGAAAGTCGAAGAAAGGACTATTAGGTCACATACAAGCCCGAGAAGGAGAATCAACCCAAGAAAATATCAAAGGAATCTTTGGAACCCCTAAAATTTCTCACATGTGTGGAAGTAGTAGATTTTGGAATTCTTTATTTTAAGAATCTATAAGAAAAGAAGAGATTAGTGGATTTTCCTCTCAATTAGAGAGGTTTTGGCCTTGGTTTGGAGCATAATTTCTATGCTCTTATGTATTGTTGATCTTATTGTTTTGGTAGTTTTTTAATGATAATAACAACATAATAAGAAGAGAAGAAGCCAATAATTAAGAAAAGTAAAAAGACATGACAAGCAGTTATCAATTTTAAGAGAAATCGTCCTAATTACTACCCTAAAGATTTCTCAACATGGTATCAGAGCTAAGTTTTGCTAAGGGCATGATTAAGATCACTACATCCTTGAAGAAATCATTGAAGTAGTGTTATATGGTGGTAAGTCATCTCGAGAAAGGTATCAAGGCATTGGAATCTCCTAGTATCCATGAAGAATAATATGACCAAGACTTCTACAAAGAACAAAGGGTTATTCTCATCACTTATAGGTACGTTTGAAGGTGAAAATATTTGGGTAATTGACAGTGGAGGATCAAGACATATGACAGGTGAGAACAAACATTTAAAGACCTTATCAAGAGGAAAATCTTCCTACTTTGTTGAAATTGGTGACAAGAAGAGCTATCCTATAAGAGGAATTGGATCAACTTCGTTGGAGCTGGAAAATGGAGGAAATATTCATCTCAATAACATTTTTTTCATGTCAAGTTTGCAAAAGAACTTAATTTCTATCTCATGTATATAAGGTAAGGGAGATAGAGTCGGTTTTATAGATGGAAAAGTTGTGGTATGGGATAAAATATCTAACATCGACAATGCAAAAGTCATTTGGATTCATGTAGGAAGGCTCTACACGTTGTTGACACCTCTCTCTCAAGCATTGGTTCACAATGAAGTATGTTTATGTGAACTTTAGCATCGAAGGTTTGGAAACTTTCACTACAAAATCATACCAAATATAAATTCAATGGTGAATGGAATCCCTGAACTCAAAGAGGATCACGAAGGAGTATTCAAGGGATGTGCGTTAGGGAAAAATGTTAAGAGACCATTTGGAAGTAGTTCTTCAAGGTCAAAAGAAATCTTGTATCTCATTCATTCTGATGTTTGCGGTCCTATTCCTATAAACTATCTTGGAGGTCATCTATATTATGTAACATTCATTGATGAGCACTCAAGGAAAACTTGGATCTATTTGTTGAAATACAAGGATGAAGATTCAACAAATTTTAAGAATTCAAGGTTGAAAGGAAGGAGGATAAAGGTACTAAGATTTGACAATGGAGGAGAATACACATCAGAGGAACTCATAGCTTTCTTTAAGGAGGCTATAATTGAGAGGGAGTTGGTAGTCCCCTATAATCCAGAGCAAAATGGATTTGTTGAATGAAAGAATCACTCGATAGAGGAAAGTGTTAGAGCCATGTTACATGATCAAGATTTGCCTAAATTTTTGTGGGGTTAAGCGAAAAAAATTGTTGTGTGTATTCAAAATGAATTCCTCACATATCACTAGACAACATGACTCCTGAGGAAGAATTCACTAGAAAGAAATCAAGTCTAGACCATCTATGAATATTTGGTTGTCTTGTCTATATTCACATTCTGAAAGATAAGAGAAAGAAGTTGGATCCTACAAGCATGAAGGGAATATTTGTTGGATATAGTAACACTTCAAAAGTATATAGGACCTACAAAAATGAAGGGTGTCGAATAAAATTAAGCCAAGATGTGAAATTTGATGAAAGTATTTCATTGAAGAAATCAAAGGACCTCCCGATTGACTCTAATGATGAAGAAATTCCGATATTCAAAGAAGAATGCACTAGGGAGGAAGAGGATTCAAATCATGAAGAAGAAGGTCCCATTGAACCTGTGCAACAAGTCATCATTCCAAAGAGTACAAATAGATATAATTGGTTAAATTCTACTCTTCTAAATGCAGAGGGACATGGGGCATCCAAGGGTACACTTAGGGAAAGAAAGAATCCTAAAACAATTTCAGGGTATGTAGCCTATATGACAAATTTAATTGAATAAAAACCATCCACCTCTGAAGATGTTGTCAAACATCAAGAATGGAAAGATGTTATGAATGAAGAATGTCAATCAATAATGAAGAATGGAGTTTAGGAAATAATTCCTAGGCCTAAAGACAAATCTTTGGTAACTTCCAAGTCACCCTACAAGTTTAAACATGCAGTGGATGGAAGTATTGATAAATATAAGGTAAGATTTTGTGGCTAGGGGTTTTTCCCAACAATAAGGCATCGATTATGAAGATACATTTGCACCAACATCTAGGTATACAACTATATAATTGTAGGTCTCTGTGGAAGAATTGATGGGATGGAACATCCATCAAATGGATGTTAAGACAACATTCCTGAATGGAACTATCGATGAAGAATTCTATATATATATAACAACCCTTGGGATTTGAAGTGAAAAATAGAGAGACTTGTGCTTGTCGGCTAAAGAAGGCACTTTATGGCCTTAAGAAAGAACCAGGGGCTTGGTATGCTAGAGTGGACACATATTTGCAAAGATTGGGCTTCTATTGTAGCGGCTACAACCACCCTCCAAAATTTTGGCCTGCACCCAATTTTGAAGCCTCCCTTAAGAGTTTCACTTGATGACTACACACATTCGGATTCACTCTGAGAGCTCGTGTGAGTCTCATCATTCGCCGTGCTTGTTCATTTCACCAAGTCCTACATGTTGATGTCATGCTTGCAACCATTGTTTTGGTTATGTTCAAAGTCTTCGCTTCATGTGTACTTGTTGTTGTTCATTATGAAAGAATCTATCGTAATCACACACAGAGTCACATCCACTGTCGAACAAGCGTCGTCATGGTCGATCAACGATCAATCACGAGTGTTGCACTTGTCACTTGCACCATCAGTTAGTCGTGTCGAACATGTGTGTCTGGTTGGTTTGATCCGTCACATCGTCAAGTCATGTTGGTGTGTGTTTGTAAGATCACATTTTCATCTTTCACTCATTCACACACTTAGTCAATTTGCTCAGTTCTGACGACTGGACTTCCCCCTAATATTCAAACCATCATCCCACCATCGAATCAATCGATTATCACCCAGAATGACGCAAAAGCACCAAGCAAGTATTTTCAAGCTGCGCTGTCACAATAAATTCAATCAACCTTCATACTGGCCACCCAGAGAGTTGGACTCGACAGCCAGCCTAGCATTGACTCCCCTCAAGCGCAGAGGCTACTGACGTTGCCCATTCTTGTTAGGGTCCCACCCTAACCCCCTTATTTATGTAGTAGGATCGAGTCATAGTTATAGTTAAGTAAAGAGTCAATAAAGCCCATATTAATAATTGTAAGTGGTTAACCCGTAATTAATGACGGGACCACATTTAGTTGCAAATGAGCCATAGTATTAAATAGATGGTATTAATAAGCACCATGGTATTGCTCCATGGTATTGCATGTATGAGTCATATATAAAGGATAGAGACTCCCTGCGAGGAGCATCGTGTCTTATTTTGTAATCAAGCTCTGCTCTATTGGAGGTTGCCCCCTTGAAGAGGCAAGTGAACATTGCTCTCTGAATAATAAAATACCTGCTGTTATTTCTCACTGTTCTATGTTTTGGGTATATTTCTGCGCATATTTGGTATTCTTGTATCGTCTTGCAGGTTAAGAGCATAACAAGTGGTATCAAAGCGCTTTCCAGGGCCGGTGGGATCTCCATTTCTTAGCAAATTTCTTTTTTTTTTGCTAGAGATGTGTTCCGGTGTCTTCAAACCACGGGATCTGTCATTGAGCGCATAAACCTGGGGATTTGGGGAGGCATGCACATAGGAAATAAAAGAGGTGGTCACGCTTGTTGGACTCCCTTGTAACCCCTATGGGTACCCCTTCGAGTTGTAGCGCATTAGACAGAACCGTGCATGGAATGTCTTCCAAGTACCCTCTGGGTATATCGGAAGCCCCCTAACTCCTTTGAAACCTCACCATAGATAAACCGTCGGCCGTCTTGCTGCTATAGTACACCAAGAACAACACTCGGAGAGATTACTCGCCCATACGATAGGGTAGTTAGGTTGTACGGCTAAGGGTACGGTTGTTCCTCCTTAGTTAGTGCCCTGAAACATTAGGCCGAGTACTACCGTCAGACCCTTATGTATATTACAATCTATAGCACCTGACACTCCTCGAGACCATAGTTCCCTTCTCTATCTCTAGATCACGCATCATCTCTACTAGATCAGATCTCGCAAGTGGGGGTTTCACAGCAGTAGCAGCAATCAGTCCCGCTGTTTAGATTTATTAGAAATCCATTCAGATCTATTAGATCCATTAGATCCATAGCAGAAATCTATTCCGCCTTTCCAATCAGCCATTCAGATCTGCCATATAGATTTGAGTAGTTGTGTGGGTTCCTATACCTGGGCGTGATTTTCACAAGACTTTTGGCAGCATTGACATTTCAGAGATTCAGCGACTGCAGTATTCCTAAGCAAGGAGTAAAACTCTATTAGGAGTTTTCAAAAAAAAAAAAAAACAGGACGACGAGACCTCCCGGAGCACTTATTGGTGACTTAGCCCATAAGAATTAGGACGACAAGCTGAGCAAGAGGGTACCATTCAATTGTAGTGTCAAAAAAAAATTCAGGCGGTCCCAAATTTCAAGTACATCGGATCGGTGCATGGTAGAAACTAGAGCTCAAGCTATGGCCAATGAGAAGATCGATAAACTTGAACAATCCTTGAAAGAAATCCAAGACCAGCTAGAGACAATAACTAACACACTCTCTAAGGGCAAGGCGGAAGCCCACGAGGATGTGTATATTGGCAATGAACATAGTGAGGGTGAGTCTAGCCACTCTCTTCACCTCTGGGGCACCCACCAACAATCCCGTCCGCGACCACCCAAGCTGGATATGCATAAATTTGATGGTTCTAACCTGGCAGCATGGGTAGCACAAATGGAGCAATATTTCAATCTGAATTACATCTTGGATAATGAGACTCAGCTTATGGTAGGGAGCATGTACTTGGACAATGAAAGATGGCAATGGTGGCAATGGCATCAACGTTGCAATGGAACGCCCTTGACTTGGGACGCCTTCAAAAAAGATCTTATAGAGCGCTTTGACCATGACTCTGCTTTTTTGGGTCGTCTCACTAAGCTCCGACAGACTGGCATAGTGGATGAATATATTACAACCTTTGAAGCCTTAACTTTCCACACTATGGGTCTCCAAGATGAGTTCTACATGGAATGTTTTATCACTGGTCTTAAAGAGGCCATACAAGCTCACATCCGACTGCACCACCCTCCCACATGGTCGAAGGCTTGCAAGGTAGCTCGTAAAGTTGAAAGTGAATTAGCGGCCTAGTCCAATCACCCAAATTTCACCACTAAGGGTCGCCCCCCACAGGCTCACAACACTACTCAAACACTTAAGGTTCAAAAGGTGTCACCTACAGAAATGGTAGAAAGACGAAAGCATGGATTATGTTACTACTATGATGAAAAATACTCCCCCGATCATAAATGCAAGGAGCCCAAATTCTTTCAAATTGATGCCACTGATCACAGCTCATCGGAGAAAGCCCCACCACTTGAAGAACCTGAGGAGGAAGAAGAGGACAACCAGAAGGACAATGTCCCTGAGGAACCAGTTATTTCGCTGCATGCTTTGGCAGGGATTTCTTCACCTCAAACTCTCAAAATCAGAGGTTTTATTAAGCATCGCTCAGTAGTAGTCTTGATTGATAGTGGAAGTACACATAATTTTATCCATCAAAAAATCGCGGAAGCAGTGCATTGTTTTGTACAAGTAGTTTCTAACTTCCAAGTCCAAATTGCAGATGGGGGAACAATGAAATGTGACGGCCACTGTGAAAATATCAAACTTCAAATGGGTGATTATCAGTTGAAGACCCACATGTTTTTCCATACACATGGGAGGGTGTGACATTGTCCTCACTGCTGAATGGCTTCGCACACTTGGGCCAATCACAATGGATTTCCAGGAGTTATATATGAGCTTTAAGCAGAACGACTACACACATACCCTCTCTGGACTCCAGGCGGGAGCTCCCTCTATCATCAGCTCACATAGGATGGAAAAATTGTTAAAAAAGGGTTGTCATGGAGTTATAGCTCAATTTAATGCCATCCAGGCCGTCGAACCCAATTCTCTTCCGATTCATCCTAAGATGCAACAAATTTTAAATAACCATCTGCCAGTCTTTGACAAGCCTCATGAGCTTCCACCCTTGAGAGGGGAACATGATCATAGCATCACTTTGGTCCTAGGGGCCCAACCACCAAATGTGTGCCCATATAGATATCCGTTCTCCCAAAAGAATGAAATAGAAAAAATAATCAAGGAACTTTTGGAAGCAGGCGTCATTCGTCCCAGCATTAGTCCTTATTCATCACCGGTGGTCATGGTACTCAAGAAAGATGGGGAATGGCGTATGTGTCCAGACTTCAGGGCCCTCAATAAGTTGACAGTCAAAGATAAATTTCCCATCTCGGTTGTTGATGATTTGCTGAATGAACTAAATGGGACTCAATTCTTCACTAAGTTGGATCTTCGCTCAGGCTACCACCAAATTCGCATGAAAGAAGTTGGCATTCCAAAGACTGCTTTCAGAACTCATGAAGGCCATTATGAGTTCCTGGTCATGCCATTCGGTCTTTGTAATGCCCCATCTACCTTTCAGAGCCTTATGAACCACCTCCTCAAACCATATCTCAGAAAATTTATACTTGTTTTGTTCGATGACATCCTCATCTACAGTCGCACTTGGGCCGCACATCTTCAACATGTAGATCTGCACTTAAAACTGCTCCACAAGAATAAATTATTTGTTAAGATGTCCAAGTGTTCTTTTGGAATGGAAGAAGTTGAGTATTTGGGCCACATAGTGGGGTGTGAAGGTGTCAGGGTGGACCCCAAAAAGATCCAGGCAATGCAGGATTGGGCTCAACCTAAGACCTTGAAGATCCTGAGAGGATTTTTGGGTCTCATGGGCTACTATCGCAAATTTGTCCACAATTATGGTCGCATTGTGAAGCCCCGCACTCAAATCCTCAAGAAAAATTCATTCCTCTGGAATGATGAAGCACAACAGGCCTTTACAGCTCTCAAAAATGCCATGTGTTCCACTCCAGACTTAGCACTACCCGACTTCACCAAATCTTTTTTCATTGAATGTGATGCTTCTGCTACAGGTATTGGGGTGGTCTTAATGTAGGAAGGTCGACCCTTGGCCTTCACAAGCCGACAACTAAGTGGGAAGAATCTGGGACAATCTACCTATGAGAAGGAAATGATGGCCATCTTACATGCAATAGATACCTAGCAGCCTTACTTATTGGGGGGGCATTTCCAAATCCGCACAGACCATCATAGTCTTAAACATTTTTTGGAGCAACGCATATCCTCACCACAACAAAATAAATGGCTCACCAAAATGCTAGGATATGATTATGAGATCATTTACAAGAAAGGCACGAAAATATTGTAGCAAATGCATTATCTCGCCAATTTGAGGAGGAAAGTACCCTGCTCACGATTTCCCTTCCCATTCCAGAATGGATTGAAGTGGCTTGTAGGGAATGGTTTTCACATCCTGGGCTCTCCCAACTCATTACTCAATTGCAGGCAGATTCAAATTCCACCAAGGGCTACTCGTGGCAGGATGAGATTCTTCGCTACAAGGACAAAGTTGTAATATCACCAACATCCACCCTCAAAAGCCACATTTTGGCGGATTTGCACTCATCCCCCACTGCAGGACATTCAGGTTTTCAAAAGACGTATGCTCGCACTAGAAGATCATTTTTTTGGACAGGCATGAAAAAGGACATTCTTACTTTTGTAGCGGAATGCGATGTCTGTCAGTGCCACAAAGGGGAGACAGTCAAAGCACCAGGCACATTACAACCATTGCCCATCCCAGCATCAATATGGACGAAGGTTTCTATGGATTTCATTACAGGTCTTCCAAAGTCAGGAAACAAGTCAATCATCATGGTGGTTGTGGACCAACTTTCTAAGTATGCTCATTTTTGCACCCTACCCCACCCTTTTACACTGACTTTGGTCGCTCAATCTTTCATGGATCAGATCTTCAAATTGCAAGGCATGCCCACTTCTATTGTGTCTGATCATGACTCGATCTCCACCAGTAATTTTTGGTAGGAACTCTTCAAGCTACAAGGTACCCAGCTAAAACTCAGTACTTCCTATCATCCACAAACGGATGGTAAAACTGAAGCAGTCAACAAATGTCTAGAAACCTACCTTAGGTGTTTCACTTCAGAAAAGTAACATCTTTGGGTGGAGTGGTTACCTCTAGCTGAATGGTGGTATAACACCAACTATCATGCCACCACCAAAGTGACTCCCTATGAAGCAGTTTATGGTCAACTCCCTCCTTCCCCTACTTCTTATATCAAGGTGTGCTCAAAGGTGCAAGCAGTGGATCAACTCCTACAGAACCGCATAACCATGCTTGCCCATCTTAGAGAGAATCTTCATCAAGCTCAAAACTACATGAAGCAATAGGTAGATCAGCATCGCTCAAAACGCCAATTTTAAGAAGGGGATCAGGTATTTTTGAGGTTGCAACCATATAAGAAAACATCACTCAAAGACAAGGGTTGTCAAAAACTATCTCCAAAATTCTACGGACCGTATCGAGTACTTCAGCGCATTGGAGAAGTGGCCTACAAGCTAGCTTTGCCACCCACAACAAAAATCCATCTAGTTTTCCATGTCTCATGCCTCAAGAAAGTGATTGGGAACAATTGCAGAATTCAAACTATTCTACCTGAATTGCATGAAGAAGGGTCAATCTAGCTCCAACCTGAATAGGTCCTAGACACACAAGAATAGCACCTACGTGGCTGCATGATCAAGGAAGTCCTCGTCAAGTGGAAAGACACCTCTCTAGAAGATGCAACCTGGGAACCAGCCATTATTCTTCAGTAGTTTCCGCAGCTTCAACCTTGAGGACAAGGCTATTCTTAAGGGGGAGGGCATGTTAGGGTCCCACCCTAACCCCCTTATTTATGTAGTAGGATCGAGTCATAGTTATAGTTAAGTAAAGAGTCAATAAAGCCCATATTAATAATTGTAAGTGGTTAACCCGCAATTAATGATGGGACCACAGTTAGTTACAAATGGGCCATAGTATTAGATAGATGGTATTAATAATAACCATGGTATTGCATGTATGAGTCATATATAAAGGATAGAGACTCCCTGCGAGGAGCATCATGTCTTATTTTGTAATTGAGCTCTGCTCTATTGGAGGTTTCCCCCTTGAAGAGGCAAGTGAACATTGCTCTCTGAATAATAAAATATGTGTTGTTATTTCTCACTGTTCTATGTTCTGTGTATATTTCTGCGCATATTTGGTATTTTTGTATCATCTTGCAGGTTAAGAGCATAACAGTTCTACTGATTGAAGAAATGGTGCAAGCAGGCCAAATAGACATCTAGTGCCCATCCCTATCTCCTTCAAAAAATTGTGCAGTTTTTCGAGTTAATCCTCCCGACAGTCGACCAATTTCTCATCTAAGAAATTGCGCAATTTTCCTAAGTAGGGCCTCTGCTCAAAAATTGCATAGAGATGATCAACAGGTTGGCCTCCCAGCCTCAATGCATTTTCTTTCACCAGGACCTCCCAGCAGCAGACTGTTGATTCCCTCCAAGAATTGTGTAGTTTCTACTGCCAAGCTCCCAGTAGCTGACTTCTAGTTCCCCTTGGGAATTGCACAGTTTCTACTGCCAATGACGCAGCAGCTTGCTACCAGTTCCCTCTAGGAATTGCACAGTGTTGGCTGCAAGGATCCCGTCTAGTTCCTCTAACAAACTACGCAATTTCTGCCTGCTGATCCTCCATGCAAGCCCAGCCTGTTCCTCTGCAAAATTTCACAAATTTTGCTGTCAAGCCCCTACTGCTCACTCATTCTGGAAAATGCACAGATTCTGTTTGCCTTTCCTTCCTGTAACCTAGACTATCCCTCCAAACATTTGCGCAGTTTTTCCTTCCAGCCAAGCCAGACCTCGCAGACAGTCACTGTTAACTTGGATTGACCATCTTCATCACACAGTGACCCTTGGGTAGTTTTCATCAATAGTGCTTAAAGCCATCATCCTGCCTCACAACCTTGCCACCTCTCCTGGTCACCTGCATCCGAAATGATCACGTGTCATGGAAGACTAGAAGGTTTTCAAATTTGATGTCGTCTCATCATGAGTGACGGCAAGTACAGGTACACCAACAAACATGGCATGACGACGAATGGGATGAACGAAGGGATCACATGCAGAAGGACAGTTTCACTCACAGATGAACGAACAATGCATGAAAAGAGATGTGCTCGCGAACAAATGATCACACAAAGATGTGTTCGCAGATGACGAACGAGTAAACATGCAAGATGTGTCAACGGATGGACAAACGGACGAACATGCACCTTTCACGAACGGATGAACCTGTCAAGCCTTCCAACATAAAAGCAAGAAGCAACGTGCCAAAGAAACATCAAGCAAACCAATGACCATTGAATACTCCTCACACTTTGCCATGTGGAGGTGAAGTTGTGATACACCATGAAGACATCCATCACCCAACAGCAGAACGAATGTACCAGCATTGTCATGGCAATTCATGTCACGAGTCATGTTTTCCACATCTCCACTGTGGGCTATGTTGTCAAATCAATGTAATGTAACATGGAAGTCCAAGAGACCCACTTGTTGTACAAAGAGTCATGTAAAGTAGAAAATTCATGGAAGTAAAACAATCATGAGGGTAGTCGAACAGCGACAAGGGTCAATTTCACCCTTGGCTATAAATAACCCCTCATTTGTACATGCAATGGAATTTTCACCTCAGCTCCTCCCACATAGCCAAGAGAGTCTGTAATCTTTTATTTGAGGAGTAAGAAATGGCTCCAACGCCCAATGCTCGGGGTTAGTGATGTATGGTGTAACAATGTGTCTTGGAACTTTCGCTTAATTCAAAAGCCTACTAACGGGCCATCATGTTTTCTCACATGTATTGTAACTGTTGTAAGACTAATCTTGAACACTTGTAGTGCATGTTGCTTTAACCTATGTTGAACACTTGAACTTATTTCACTTGTTATAATACATAATCTGTTAATGAAAATGTGTTTTATCTGTTATTAACGTTGTCTCTCCCATGGTGGCTACCCCCCCGGAAAGCAGACAAACCTTTCACATACAACTTGTTGTAACAACTGTTACACTCATGCAGACTCATCCGTTGAGTGTTGTACGTGTTATCTTACCTTGTGTGTTGTGACTACCGCATCCGTGTGAACTGCTCCTCTGGAAGCTATGCATGTCCTATTGTGTTCTATGTTCCTAACCAAGTTGGGACTTCATCCTAACCAACTTGGGACTCACACCCACCCTCTCCCTCTACAGTGAAAGAGCCATTGACACAAGTACACTAGCATTCACCAAGCACGTGAACATCACTTCTCGAAGACAAAGCAGACCACTCTCCTGTGCTGACATGTAAGAGTTGAGGAAAATCCTTAAGACAGTGGAAACCGGACCATCATACCGGATGGGACTCCCACACCAAACGGTGTGAGGTCTAGTTGGGACTTCATACCGAGGTGATCCCCTGAATGTTGGGGGGTCTAGCACCGTCAACATTTCTAGTGCTAGAAGGAGGGAAACCAGTTGTATATGGTTGAATATCCCCTCACACTCATTCATCAACCATCTCAGCATGGCAGTAAATCGCACTCCCTATCATCTACATGCGAATCTGTAGTTGTTTACTCCTCACCTCCCGGGATTGAACACGAGATTTTGTATCAACAATTTCATTTTGTCCATCCCATCACTCGCGAATTCGCGAAAGCAGTCGGACTGATCCCAGGAAAACAACATCTTCCATACACTTTAAGAAAGCCAAAAGCCACTCCTACAGGAGTTGTTGTATCATCGATGGAAGAAGCAGTCCTTGCCACACTTGAAGGTCTAGCAGAAGCTATTGAAGACAGAGAGGAACCTTCAGTCTTCTGGCATTGCAAACAAGACACTCTTGTGATCTTGGGATCAAACTTTAGTACAGGAGGTGGAGGGGACAGCTGCGAGGGAGGTGGAGGCAGAGACGAACCAATAGACTCATAGCCAGAACCATTAGACTCTAAAAGAGAGGAGGAAGATGAAGAAGAAGAAGAAGAGATGGCTGACCCAAACCTTGAATGGATGACTTAGGGACCATTATCTCTCCTGTATGTTCTACACAAGATGTTGAAGAGAGCGGAGAGAAAGAACATCAAGTTCAACCCTAACATCACGGTGAAAGCAAAAGACCACTTGGAAAACTTCTACCTATAGTTGCATACCCTTGAGGTACGATATGATGACGTAGCATGTATATTGTTCCCATGTACCTTGGATGACCGTGCAGATGTGATGGGCCTCTAAATTAGACATAAATTAAGGCCCATGCCTCTAATTTAAAACATAAATTAGTGCCTATGACCATCCTTTAGCACATTAAACCTCTCTTTTTGCATTAGATAATTTATTTTTAACTTTAATATATTCATTAGGAAGGTTTATGAATAATTGAATATTTGTGCCTAGTATTATTTATTTTTTGTGGAATATTATGAGAATATTGGGCAGATTATGAAGAGTTGGAGGAGGATATAATTTAGGGACTTGTTCCCTACTACTGGAGGATCAATAATGAATAATAATTCAACAAGATATTATAGAACAAATTGTGGAACTCCAATGATTGAGAAAATCTAGGAATGTGTTCCACCAATCAAGGGAGCAGATCCACCAATCAAGGAACAAGATCTACTAATCAAGGGATTTCAGTGGGGAAAGCTTCCTCCATCCATGAGGATTTATTTTTAATCATTTTTTATAATTACCAAGTCGAATTTTCCCCTAAAGAATGATTGAGAAAATCTAGGAATGTGTTCCCTACCATTTAATGCAAATTCCTAGTATTGGGGACTAGATCCACTAATCAAGGGATTTTGGTGGGGAAAGCTTCCTCCATTCATGGGGAATGATTCCTAATAATTTTGTATAAGTACCAAGTTGAATTTTACTCTAGGGGGAGATTTTTATTAGTGTTATTGGGGAGAAAGTTTGTATTTTTGCAGCTCCATTGTATTTTCTTGCAGGGATGTAATACTATTGATGAAAATAATGAAGATTGGTGTCATGTTCAACTTCTAAATCTTGTTCTCCTCCATAGATCTCTGATTTTCCTTGGGCTTGGCCATCCCAGGAACCTCAGAGCCCTTTTTGTATCATTTTCTTTCCCTCTTTTCATTGCTTATTCACATGCATCTCTTGTTTTTATTTCTTTCTATTTCTGCATTTAGAATTAATGATTTCTTGTTGTGGGATTGAGTTAAAAGGTTGATGTAAGTTCTTTTTCAGGTTCACAAGCATTATTTCATCCTTGGAAAATCTTTGGAAGTTCATACGAATCATTGAGTTTCTTGGATTAGTCTTCTTATTCCCAAATCTAGATTGTTGGACCTCCTTTTTAGCAAAGAACAGTGAATTTATGCTATTTTTTAGAGCATGCTAACGACCTTTGATCGAATTGATTCCACTTGAATTAGATCACAAAAACATTCTAGTTCATAAAAAAAATTACCCCATTGCATTTGCACTTGATTTGGTTAGGTATTCTCTAGATTTACTAGCTCACTAGTTCTCAAATTTCTAGATTTTCGACTATTAATGTTTTTTATTTTTTTTGCATGGGTTAACAAAGATCTTTTTGAGTGATTTCACTTGGAATATGGACCTAAGATATCCTAGTTAATAAAAAAAATTGTCCCATCCAATTTGGATTTGATTTTCTTGGTCATTAAACCCTCACCAATTTCATCATTTCACAAGGAAACTTCTCCAAGCTTTGTGAGCATATCCATCCATCTCCCAACTTTGGTTTTGAGTTCTGAGTGATCCTAGGAATTTTCTCACTCCATTCCACCCATCTACCACCTTCCCTAAGCCTTCCATCACCTCCAACACCTCACATTTTTCTCTCGGTTGTATCCTGTAGGTTTCTAGTACATCCTATAGGTTTTCCTGAAATGACCTGTTTTGAGGCAGAATTGATGGAAAACCTCTAGGAAGTCACCAAAAGCCTCCCAAGGGTCTCCAACACCATACAACCATCTCCTAACCCTTCCATCCAACCTCAAACATCCTTAATTCACCTGCTACATCACCAAAATAAACTAGTTTGCATACTTGATTTTGCATGAAAAGACAAAAAGACAAAAACAGATTTATTTCAGTCCCTTTACTTGCACATTAGTGATGTTTGATGCTTCTTACTTCCATGCTTATATATTAGCATTTGGTTCATGATAATTTAGCATTATTGCAAAGCATAGTTTCTTGGCAGTTAATTAGGAAATGGTGTGATTTAGCATTGAATTTCTATCTCTTTCCTTGTACTTTCTTTCTTGCAATAAGTTAAAGTTCCATTTTGAACATTTCATTTTCTGCAATCAGTTTAGGATTTGACTTTAGTACATGCACTCAATTACATCATGAGAGCAAAGGAAGGACACATTGTATGCCACACATATAGTGTCGATACCTCTTAAGTTTGTACAAACCTCAAGTTGATAATTGAAGTCGATAGCCTTGGGAGTTGCAACATTCTTGTTGCAATGCCAAGGCTCATCACTTTTTGGCATTGTTGCTGGGGAGCTGTCAAAGTATGCACTATTTTCTTCCCTAGTTGATTCATTTCTTTTTAATTTTTGCAAAAACAAAAAAATAATTGCATTAGGCATATTTCATTTCAAAAACAGAAAAGTTCATTGCATTAGTGTTTTCATTCAATCATAACAACAACAAAAAATCTCCAACACCAACCCACCGCCCCCAATTGGTCACGTGGTGCAATAAGAGCCACATCACAATTCAATTTTGCAGATAGAAGAAGAAGATGACAAAGAATCTAGAAGAAATGGATGGAGATGATCACAATGAGGAAGATCCTCTCAAATTTCCCATTCAAGATACTGATGGTAGTGTGCACATGAAGAACACCCCTCCCTCTTTTCTTCCAAAATTTCATGGTCAAGGTCAGAGGATCCAGAAACCTTTCTCTTTGAATTTGAGATTGTTTGTAGATCTTATGGTTACTTATTAAAAATTCAAAAACTAAGATTGTTTCCTGCAACTTTGAAGGATAGAGCTCTTAAATGGTTCATGAGGTTAGGGACTAATTCAATAAGATCATGGAATGATATGCAAAAGATATTTATAGAAAAATATAAAGATCATGGTCTTAAAGAAGAAATTTTTATAATGAATCAAAGAGAAAATGAGAGCCTTGAGGATCTAATAGAGAGGTTCATGTACAATGTTAAGAGGGGAAAACTACATCATTTAGGAGCCGACACACTAAAAACCCTCTTACTTAGAACAATTAGGGATGAGTGGATTGATCTCCTTAATCTCATGAGTAGAGGTGATGATGTAAATCAATTATCATTTGAGTAAATTTGTGAAACATTCAAACATATATCAAGAGGAAAGGCAAGACTAGGTAAATCAGCGTCAAGATTGGTAAGTCAGGCTAAACTTGGAAATTTGTTTGATGATTTTAAAACATAAATTCTTATCAATCTAACAAACCAACTAGAAATGTTAATAATGCATGATGAAGGAAAATAAAATGTTGATATTTTTGTTGCAGAATCACACAATGTTAAACATTGTCCATCATTACCAAGGTTGAAGGAAGTTTACCAACAGGACAATGGAGCAAGTTAATTTCCAATGCAGCATTGTTATGTGGCTCCAAGAGGACCATGGTAGCCTATTCAGCTTGATATGATGCAAGAGACTAATTCACAATTTCAATCTTATGCACGTCCACCTCAACGTAATTGGAACACACCCTTTCCTTGGCAATGTTGGCCATCTCAACCCCAAAACCAACCTTGGCAACAAGGTTGGCAAGGAACTTATGGGAGCCATCCACAATATCCACAGTATTTTCCTCAATATCCTCCATACCAAACTCCATGTTATCCTTACCATTCACCTCCACCACCACCAAAAGCCCATCCACATCCATCTCAAATATACATTCCCACTCAACTACCTGTACCACCATTTCCAAACCCACACATTGAAGTAGCTCATCCCACTTACAATTTTTAGGTACAACACTTCCAAACATATCATCTTGAGATCAATGGTATTCACCATAGCTTAGGAAGAGTATTGCAAAAAGGAGATTATCTTGATATCATTGAAGGACCACATCTAGAAGCAGAAGATTCAAATGAGAAGACCACAAAACCATGGGTTGCACTTGATGAAGAGAAGACATAAAAATCAGAGATCAAGAGAGATCCCTCATGTATTCAAGAGAACAAATAGAAAAAAGAAGAATATTTGAAGGTCATGGTAGAAGAAGACATGAAGAATGATCTAGATAAGCAAGAAAACCAAGGACATCAAAGCTATATTGAGGTTTGGTTCCAGAAAATCAACAAAATGGAGCATCACACTCTTCTTCAACTATGCTTGATCCTTTCAAAGTTAAATCATTTGGTCTATGAAATATAGGTAAATGTCAAAGCATACATTTAAAACCTACACATCATTTTGTCTGTCATCTTGATGTGCGCATGGCTCCATTGGAAGTATTCTTATACTTGAAAATGATTTTGTTTTTCAAGTAGGGTAGGGTAGAAAAAAAACTCAGGTGAAAACCTCCTTGGAGGCGCCTCAGATTGTTTCATTGATTCAAAACCTCCATGAGGCATTCAATGGGTTGGAAAAAAGAAAAAAAGAGAAAAAATAAAAGATACTAGGTGAAAACTTCCTTTGAGGCACCTAGGCAAACCTACTAGTTGAAAACCTCATTGAGGTGGCTATTAGGCCTAGAAGAAAAAAAGAGAAAAAAAATAAAATAAATCCTTTCTCCATGCATCTCTTTGATGAATGCATGTACTCTCGAACATCTGCAAGTAACAAGAACAAGTTGGTACCAAAAGGGAAATTGGTCAAACCTAGTCAAAAGAAGTCAAATTTTGACTTTCTCCTACTTCACTCAAATGATCCAACAAGGCCAAGGCCATGGCAATCCATTACACTCATATATTTTCACCATCCACCCATCATTCTCAAGCTTCTACCACTCATTTTCCTTGTTGTCCTAAAAAACTACAAGATGCTTTGTTTTACTACATGATACAAAAATACATAGAGCAGAAATTTGTTTTTGCCATAAATTAAAAACCATGCATCCATTTTCCAAGCTGTTTCAGGGGAAGATGCATTTGGATGATGGTAAAATGCTTAAGAAATTTTGGCAAATTCTAGTTCACAATTTCCAAGAAATTGGCCTCCATCACCTTCAACCATTTTTTCATTTTCTCAATATTTTTGCATCCATTTAAAACAATATTTCGTGGGGAGATGCATATGGATGATGGTAACATTCCAAAGAAATTTCAGCAAATTACAGTGCATGGTTTCCAAGAAGTAGGCCTCCATCACCTTCAACCATTTTTATTTTTTCTTGATATCCATGCATCCATTGACTAAAATATTTCTATGGGGAGGTGAATAATGATGATGGAAACATGCTCAAAAAGTTTCAGCTCAATCCAGTCTATCGTTTGGGAGATATGGACAAAACAAGTCGTTGTCCTGTAAACCTATAAGATACAGAAAAGCACCTACAAGATTCGCAGTGAGCAGTTTTAAAGGAGATCCAAAGGTCAAAGAAGCTCGTCCATAGCTTAGCAACAACATCAGGATCATCAGCATCACCATCCAACACCTGCACATCAACATCAACTTAGCAGTAGCATGCATGTCTCTCCAACAACCATCAGGTAGGTACAGGAATGCAATATTCTTGACCTCTTCTCTTGAGCATATTGTAGTTAGAAATTTGTTGTCAATGCATGAGAGATGAATTTTTAGAAAGCTAAGGATGGGTCATCAATCTCAACTGCCTTCAACTAGTTGATTGCAGCTCACTCCTTCACTCATGCAATGTTGAAAATTCAAATTATGAAGGGGGATGATTTCAAGGAATGAGGACAACAGTTAAAAGAAGAAATTTTTGCAAAGGCCAAGGTCACCACGGCACTCCAAACCCTCCATCCTCTTCATATTCACTATATATTCATCATTCATCCATCCCATTTCATTCTTGAAAAAAAACAAACAAACAAAGAGAGAATCCTCTCCATTTTCATGAAATTTCCATTTGTAGGTTAGCAAGAAGGACGGTCAAAGAGCAGAGGATCACAAAGAGACCCCTGTCACTCACATTTTTATTTCACCACTCATTACCATTCATTCCTCCACCATTACTGTCATTTTTTCCACTCCTTTACTTTAGTTTACAAAGGGACTGTGTTTTCTACAGGATGATTCTGTAGGAATTACAGTGACTTGGAAATCCTACAGAAAGGTAGGATGTTGCTACAAGAAGGAAGCAATAAAAAAACTATGCTAAACCCCAAGATGGAAAAGCTTTTTCAGAGAACTCCAAGGTGATTAGGCAGACACCTAGGCCACAAAAGAGAAGAATAAGGTAACAAAAGGAAGTGGGGCATTCGCCATGAAAACAGAACTCAAACTACAGTGATAAAAAGAGGGTTTCAAAGAGGTCTCTAATCTCTTTCTATATTTTTTCCAAGGCCTAAAAGATGTTATAAAAATGGGAGAAAGGCATGGAAGTCAAGTAAGGGCCTTCCCTAACCTCAGACTATCATTTATGCTCAAAACTGGCATAATGTAGTTTTAACAGGGTTTCCTATAGTTTTGACAGGAATTACTATAGGATGTCCTAGTTCTCATCTAAAGGCAGTTTGAAGGTTTTAGAGGTGTCCAAATGGTGGAACAAGGTAGAAGAAATTTGATAAGGATATGGAAGACCTTGCTAAACAAAAAATATATATATTCAAGAACTCATCTTGAATAAGGGCAAGAAAGCAAGCTAATGGTCTCAAGAAACAATGATTTTTCGTTGAACAAATATGTTTTTGGGTTTGTCCTTGCAGAGCTTACAGCCAAGATTCTTAATGCACAAGAGAGAGCCACTAGGGCCATGGATGAGGCACAATGAGGTCGCTAAGTTTCTCAAAGGATGAGAAACACTTTCAGCAGGGGGGTATGATGGACCTCTAAATTAAACATAAATTAAGACCCATGCCTCTAATTTAAAACATAAATTAAGGCCTATGACCATCCTTCAGCACATTAAACCTCTCTTTTTGCATTAGATAATTTATTTTTAACTTTAATATATTCATTAGGAAGGTTTATGAATAATTGAATATTTGTGCCAAATATTATTTATTTTTTGTGGAATATTATGAGAATATTAGGCAGATTATGAAGAGTTGGACGAGGAGATAATTTAGGGACTTTTTCCCTACTACTAGAGGATCAATAATAAATAATAAGTCAACAAGATATTATCGAAATATGGAACAAATTGTGGAACTCCAATGATTGAGAAAATCTAGGAATGTGTTCCACTAATCAAGGGAGCAGATCCACCAATCAAGGGAGCAGATCCACTAATTAAGGGATTTCGGTGGGGAAAGCGCCCTCCATCCATGGGGAATGATTCTTAATCATTTTCTATAAGTGCCAAGTCGAATTTTCCTCTAGGGAATGATTGAAAAAGTATAGGAATGTGTTCCCTACCATTTAATGCAAATTCCTAGTATTGGGGACTAGATCCACTAATCAAAGGATTTTGGTGGGGAAAGCTTCCTCCATTCATGGGGAATGATTCCTAATAATTTTGTATATGTACCAAGTCAAATTTTCCTCTAGGGGGAGATTTTCATCAGTTTTACTGGGGAGAGAGCTTGTATTTTTGCAGCTCCATTGTATTTTCTTGCAGGGATGTAATTCTATTGATGAAAATAATGAAGATTGGTGTCATGTTCAACTTCTAAATCTTGTTCTCCTCCATATATCTCTGAGTTTCCTTGGGCTTGGCCATCCCAAGAACCTCAAAGCCCTTTTTGTATCATTTTCTTTCCCTCTTTTCATTGCTTATTCACATGCATCTCTTGTTTTTATTTCTTTCTATTTCTGCATTTAGAATTAATGATTTCTTGTTGTATGATTTAGTTAAATGGTTGATGTAAGTTCTTTTGTAGGATCACAAGCATTATTTCATCCTTGTAAAATCTTTGGAAGTTCATAGGAATCATTGAGTTGCTTGGATTAGTCTTCTTATTCTCAAATCTAAATTGTTGGACGTCCTTTTTAGTAAAGAACAAATTTCTGCTATTTCTTAGAGCGTGCTAACGAGATTCAATCGAATTTATTCCATTTGCATTAGATTAAAAAAAAAAATTCTAGCTCATAAACAAAAATTATCCCATTGCATTTGCACTTGATTTTGTTAGGAATTCTTTAGATTTACTAGCTCACTAGTTCTCGAATTTCTAGATTTTCGACTAGTAATGTTTTTTATTTTTTTTCAATGGGTTAACAAAGGTCTTTTTGAGTGATTCCACTTTGAATAGGGACCTAAGACATCCTAGTTAATAATAATAATAAAAAAAATCCTATCCAATTTGGATTTGATTTTCTCATTCATTAAACCCTCACCAATTTCATCATTTCACAAGGAAACTTCTCCAAGCTTTTTTGAGCAAATCCATCCATCTCCCAACTTTGGTTTTGAGTTTTGAGTGATCTTAGGCATTTTCTCACTCCATTCCACCCATATACCACCTTCCCTAAGCCTTCCATCACCTCAAACACCTCACATTTTTCTCTCAGCTATATCTTGTAGGTTCACTATAATTCCTACAAGATCATCCTGTAGGTTTCTAGTACATCCTGTAGGTTTTATTGAAATGGCCTGTTTTACGGCCAAATTGATGGCAAACCTCTAGGAAGTCACCAAAAGCCTCCAAAGGGTCTCCCACACCATCCAACCATCTCCTAACTCTTCCATCCAACCTCCAACATCCTTAATTCACCTGCCACATCACCAAAAGAAATTAGTTTGCATACTTGATTTTGCATGAAAAGACAAAAAGACAAAAACAGATTTATTTCAGTCCCTTTACTTTCACATTAGTGATTTTTGATGCTTCTTACTTCCATGCTTATATAGTAGAATTTGGTTCATGATAATTTAGCATTATTGTAAAGCATAGTTTCTTGGTAGTTAATTAGTAAATGGTGTGATTTAGCATTAAATTCTTGTCTCTTTCCTTGTACTTTCTTTCTTGCAATAGGTTAAGGTTCCATTTCGAACATTTCATTTTCTGCAATCAGTTTAGGATTTGACTTCAGTACATTCACTCCATTACATCATGACAGAAAAGAAAGGACACATTGTACGCCGCACATATAGTGCTGACACCTCTTAAGTTTGTACAAACCCCCGGTTGATAATTGAAGTTGATAGCCTTGGGAGTTGCAACATTCTTGTTGAAATACCGAGGCTCATCAAACTGCATGGTATCACAACCTTCCACCAAACTCTATATAGAACTAAGGTGCTTTCAAACGTATGTTCCTTAAAAATTTTGCTGATGAAAACACCCAAGCCATGCTACTCAAAAAATTGGGAAGCCTCAAGATGGAGGGAAAAGAGAAAGTGAAATATTTCAATCAGAGGTTTACACGCATATTGAACAAGTTCACTGCGAACACTAAACCTCAGAAATCCATCATTGCTGACTACTACACATCTACACCGCCAACCAACATTGCACAGTTCGTCAAGCAAGTAGTGAAACCAACACTCTTAGAAAACTGTGAAGAGGTTATTGTTGTGGAGAAATACCTGCACTCAATTAGAGTCATCAAGGATGACGAAACAACAAAAGACTCCAAGGATGCGAGCAGGAAGAACCTGTTGGAAATAATACTGAGAGGGGGGGTGAATCAGTATTATCAAATCAATAAAACTTTTTCATTTCCATACTTAGATAAATATATGCTACTTCAGTTAATAGAACCCGCGTGTATACGCAACTGTGTCTAATGCAACTAGCGTATATCCAGAATACTTATGATTCAGTTAATCCACTAAATGTTGATCTTTAGTTAGTGCATCAGAACTTAATTAACCATATGAACAGTAAGCAGGTGCAGTAAAACAGAACATATCATCACACACACAAGAAGCACACATGAACACCATGATATAAGGTGGAAACCCAATGTGGGTGAAAACCACCTGCTGCAAGTCGTCTCTATCTTATTTTAATAAGAAACTTCATTTTATAATATTTTTGTACTGGTGCAGTCTTATACCAGTACACAGGCTTCTACCTACAGAAGGCTACAACCTTCTCTCATTCTCCAGACTCTCCTAGAAGGGAGCTACAACCCCCTTAGCTCTTGTACTAGCCGATCCATTTACTAGTACGTAGGTGTCGGCCTACTGAAATGCTTCCAACCTTCACTCGTTTTCCAGCTGCTACTGGAAGGGAGCTACCACCCCCTTTGCTCTTGCACTAGCTGATGTACTATTACATAGGTGCCAACCTACAGAAGGCTACATCCTTCTCTCTTTTCCAGGTACCACGTTTCATACATTTTCAGACTGGATACTCCTGAAGCATATCACCATAATCTGAGGGCCACCTTTCATCCAATTTTCATTCTGGACCCATCAATATCATTGAAGCACAAAAACAATCAATACTAGCATCATCAATCTCTGAATCACTGAAACACTAAAACCCTGTCAACAACACAGTCACCAGAACACAGAGGAGACAATAGAACTCTGCAACTTCAAATATCATACTTCATAAAGTATACGCTACTACGATGAACCAAACCCACGTACATACGCGCTTTCACCAAAGCCAACCCGCGTGTACACGCGGCTTGGTCACGATGAACCTGCGTATATACTTTTATCTCTTCATTCTTGTAGTCTGATCATCAATTCCTTGCTACTGACCTGTTGTACTATGATCTGTCGTTTGTGCGATTTGCCATCAAGGACAACACTTGTCTCATAATGCCAATAGTCCCAAGCAATGGAGAGCAAGGGTAGAGACAAGGAATCAAATGATATTGAGACCCTCACTCACTTGTTAAGAACTTGACTACAGAAGTGTTCGAGCTCAAACAATAGAAAATGAACACATTTTCAAGTAGCCATCCAACCATACAGAGACAGGCAAGCAACGCATCAAGTAGCAACTAGCTCACTACCAAAACTACGCAGAAGCCTATGTTCCAACTTGAACAGTGTGCAGATCCTAAGTTATGTTCTTTCCATGAAGGACATCATCTCGAGAACTCTTGTTCAGACTGGAAGTGAGTCACAAGTGCTTTCTACAGTCATACACTCGATGCGAAAAGAAATATGCAGGAGTATCCTAAAGACACTAATGATGACGAAGAGGTTGCACCTGATGAGCCATCAAGCTCTAGGAATGTGGTGAACGCATATCAGTGCTCGCGAACAATGTCCAAGATGAATACGGAGAAGTAGCCCCAAAAGAAAACCTGTCGTTACAATATTAGGAGTAAATGGGCTCCCCCCACACTTGGGGAAATGTAAGAGAAGGTGAGACTGTTGATGAGGAAGGCCGACCCACCATCCACCCCAAAGAAGAAAACACAAGACAATCCCAGGAAGACAGTGGCAGACAAGGGTGCATCCATGAGCAGTAAGCTGGAAAACACTCCACCGGATAACACGAACATCTATTCTACCCCAGACACCTCGGTAAGTCCACCACCTCTAAACTACAACATTGTTGATGACATGAAGAAAACTTGAGCGAACACCAATTTATTTGAGTTAGCCAAAATCCAGAGTCAGCAGATATCTTATTGCGCGCATTGGGACAGATAACAACAAACAGCGCAGCCTCTACCAACAAGGGAGAAAGCACACCTCCCACTATGCTCAATACACTCTGGATGGAAGAAGCAGACTCAAGTTGCCCTCCATTCCTGCTATCTTTTGAAATTTTCAATTGCAATGTTCACAACTGCTTGGTTGATTCCGGCGCGGCAGCCAATGTCATGTCGCTCTCCATTGAAAAAAGATCAATGCGTAATGGAATGAGACCTCTACGCGGATCATCCAACTTGATCGAACATCAGTGCCAGCCATTGGTGAAATACAAGACATGATCATCCGATTATCTCATGACGGTCAAGTCCACCAATGCATTAACATAGTAGTTGTGGAAATACCAAAAAAATATGGTCTACTACTCAGCAGAGACTGGTCTAGCAAGCCAGATGGATATTTTTCTATAGACTAGTCTCACATGTGGCTTACGTACAAGGGAAAGTGAAACCAAATCCGACTATTATCCTAGAGGTACATGAAGCATAATGTCACTCCCCTTAATGGTGAGAATGAACCATTGGCCTTCGTAGATCTCATGTTTGACAACTTCCTCCTTGAAATAGCATTGGGGTGTTATCCTGCATGGCCATATCCAACCCCACGAGACACACATTTGGGATTCCTTCTTTGCCCAACTAATGGTAATGAAGCTTTTATAGTACATTGTACCAATAGTAGCAGCAACAATAGTAGAAGTAGTACTAGCACATCCAACGGTCCGTGTACAGACAAATTGTGGACCATGTACTTTGACGGATCAAAGACACATGACGACTCAGGAACCGAGTGTGTCTTGATCATCCCTTACAACAAAAATCATCTAGTTTCAAGTCACTTGGATTTTGAGTGCACAAAAAATGTTATTGAGTATGAGGCACTCATGTTAGGCTTACAGAAATCCATCAGCCTCAACGTGGTTGCACTCAAAGTGGTAGGTGATTTAGAGATAGTGGTACGGTAGGTACATAACACCATTCATTCTTTATCACTACATCTCAAAAGTTACCGGCAAGAGGTATGGTGACTAATCTCAAAATTCCAAGCATTTAATATCATTGTTGTACCACGTATGCGTAATGCAGCTGCCAATGCACTGGAAAACGCAGCTTCGAGAATGTCACCAATTAGGGATAGATTTACTATTGAAATTTTGTACAAAACTTATATCCCAAACAACATAACTAACTTACACGTGTTTAATGATGATCAACAGATACTTCATTTCATGGCCAACATTAACGTCTTCAAAGATGCAGAAATGGACAATGACGAGCATGAGCGCACTCTGCAAGTTGAAGATGGTAACAAGAAAGGACACCTTATCACAAAGGGTGTGGCAACATTAGAAAATATTTATGACTTGAAAGAATGTTTTCAAGGGCCAAGGAACAACAAGACCCATAGTTCCATCATGAGGCACAAACTGATTAACCTAGGAATAGAACAAGATCCAAAGTTTGTCAATATTGCTACATGTTGTACACGACAAGAGTGGCAGGCCTTTATCCGCTTGTTCAAACAGTATCGAGATGTGTTTGCATGGATGTATGATGATCTGAAAACTTATGACACGTGGATCATCCAACACATCATCCCGATCAAAGAAGGGGTCAAGCCATATCAATAAATGTTGAGGAAAGTACATCCATTGCTTGAACCCCTCATACAGAAAGAGCTTACTAAGTTTTTGGATGCACGGATTATATACAAAGTTCATCATTCCACATGGGTCTCAACTATTGTTCCTGTACATAATAAGTCTAGGGAAATCCACTTGTGTTTCGATTTCCGGAACATAAACTGCTCCTCGGACAAAGACAACTACCCTATGTCGTCTATGGACCATATTTTGCAAACTATATCTGGGGCACAGACGTTTTCCCTTCTTGACGATTTCTTGGGATACAATCAAGTTCTGGTAGCAGAACCTGATAGACTCAAAACTACTTTCCATACCAAGTGGGGTACGTTCGCTTACAGATGAATGTCGTTTTGGCTTGTAAATGTAGGCGCAACATTTCAGCGTGCCATGGACATCACTTTTCGTGTACTCATCGGATAGATCATAGTGGTATACCTCGTTGATGTGACTTTGTTCTCAAGAAGACGAGAGGACCACATAAGCCATCTGAAGAAAAATTTTGAGCAATACTGGAGATACGGGATTTCCTTGAATCCCAAAAAGAGCCTATTCGCAGTGTCAGAGGGGAACCTCCTCGGACACATTGTTTCCAAAAGCGGGATCAAGGTGGATCTGCACTGGGTCCAAACTATCACAAAAATCCCTTACCCAACCAACAAGAAAGCCATGCAATCCTTCTTGGGAAAGATAAAATTCCTCTAGAAGTTCATCTCGGATTATGTGCAGATAGTTAAGCCCATGCAGGACATGATCAAGAAAGATGTAGTCTACAACTGGGTTGGGAGGGAAAAATATGCATTCACTCGAATCAAATAGGCCATTGCTGAAGTGCTGGCATTTTATAGCCCAGATCTCAAGAAGGATTTCCTGCTATACACCTTCGCCTCCGACAATTCACTAGCTACATTACTCACTCAGAAGGATGAGATGAACGATGAACGCCCAATCTCCTTCATGAGCACAGGCATGTAGGGACCAAAACTCAACTCCCCTTTCATTGACAAACAAGCTTATGCAATTTACAAGGTGGTGAAACACTTCAGGCCCTACTTGCTAAAGAATTACTACATAGTCTTCATCCCTCACCCAACAGTCTGCACATTCTTGTACAACAAGAATTGGGTGAACAACGTGTGAACTGGATGACAGGCTTGCAAGAATATGATCTTGAATTCAAGCCAATTCACATAATCAAAGGACATGGGCTATGCAGACTTGCAGCTAAAGCAGTACATGCTCTAGAGAGTGAAGAAGAGCTCGTCAGCTGGGAGCAGGAGATTGAGATGTACGATATAAGGCGAGCAACACCCACTAAATATGGAACCTCTTGGTACACAGATGTGCACCAATACCTTGAGCACAGAACCATACCCTCTCACTTTTCCATTAGACAGAAGATGGAATTACACTTGAAAGCCTTAGCATATCAGTTGGTGCACGGAATACTTTACAGAAAGCACAGTAATGGAGTTTTTCTCATGTTCCTAGAGGCACATGAATCAGTGAAGGTACTTCAAGATCTGCATGATGGACCCACCGGGGGTCACTTTGTGGGAAACACCACTGCACACAAAGTTATGCGAGCTGGTTTCCACTGGCCCATATTACTCAAGGATGCACATGCTTATGCCTACAAGTGCTCAGTCTGTCAATGATGCGCCGACAAAACATGGAGATCATTAGCCCCACTGCACCCCGTTGTAGTAACCAAACCATTCCAATAGTGGGGCCTAGACATCATTGGGGAAATTTTTTCTCATTCGTCGAAACAACACTGCTACATCCTAACAGCAAGTGACTACTTCACACGGTGGACAGAAGCAGTTCTGCACAAAAAAGTGAACGACTAGGAGGTCATCAGCTTCCTCCAGTAGAACATCATTTCACACTTCTCCATTCCAGTATCACTTGTTTTTGGTAATGCAACTTATTTTTCATCTTTGAAACTCTATGAATTTTCATTACATAATGGTATTGAGTTAAAGAATTCATCTAACTACTACCCTCAAGGAAATGGTCTAGAAGAATCCATGAATAAAAATCTCATCCATATAATCAAGAAGACTGTTTTCTCTCAGCATCGTAACTGGCATGCCGCCCTGACGAATGCATTATGGGTTGACCGTGTGACACCCAAGCCTTCTCTAAATACCTCACCATACTTCCTGGTTTATGGTAAATAATCCATCCTTCCACCAAATATCTACTTGCTTGCACTTCAGCTTTCCCAAGAATCCCAAGGAAAGCCTTGCCAGCTAGTTCATCATAGGATAGATTCTCTCCATAAGCTTCAGGAAGAAAGGATGGAAGCAAAAGAAAACTTCACACTCCACTAGAACCATATCAAGAGATGGTTCAATAAGAGGTCTGTAGGGAAAGATAACTTCAATGTTGGTGACTTGGTTCTGAAATGGGATAAGCCCCATGAAGACAAGGGCAAACATACGAAGTTCCAGTCTATATGGATTGGTCTGTATACATTCCACGAGAAGCTTGGCCCACACACATTGTTAGAAAATTATATATTATAGAGCGATGGAACACATAAAATATATTGCAGAAATATAAACACAAAAAACACATAAAACAAGAGAGACACAGATATACGTGGTTCACCCAATTTGGGCCACGTCCATGGAGAAACAACTAGTCCTTCCTTTTATATTATCCAGCAAAATGAAGAAGTACAACCTATAGTAGATCTGTTGTAATTCCCTCCTCTCTCTCGCTCAATCTCCTCTCTCTTTCTCGCTCAGAATACAGATCTACATAGACGCAATACAATTCCCTCATATATAGCAAGGGGTTGCCTTCTAGGGGAAAAAACCCTAAATTAAACATAACTTCTATTGTCAGATCTCCGCCTAATGAATGGCCTAGATTGACTACGAAATTACAACATTTTACAAGGAAATTTTACATCTATTTTTAGCGTCGGGGGCGTTGCCCCTAATCCCCTGCAAGGGGGGGGCTCCCAAAGATCACAGTCGCCCCCCTGTGTTGGAAAGACTGAGAGAGGGGGTGAATCAGTATTCCTTTTCAATTGCTATTTTTACCAGTTAAATCATTTATATTTAGAACACAAAATGAACAATAGGAATAAATGCTTTTATTAATATAATCTTTACAATAAATTAGGTACAATATATATAAGGCTCCAACCTATTGCCAAGCACCAACTTGGTCTTTTGTGAGGCTCCAACCTCTAGGGCACCAACTCTATCTTCTCAAGGCACCAAACCCAAGGGCTCCAACCCACAGCTATATTTTGTCTAGATATGTTTGATAGTAATTCTCTACTCCCAAAATCTTCTTCACTGAATTGTGTCAATCTATAGTTTCACTATAGTCTCCATGCTATAAAATTAATGACAACCTTCTCTCATAGAAGGTGTTACCGTTGCTCTTCATTACATCCAAGAAAAATATCTAAGTCACATCATGATGACTAATACATCATGAACTTCAATAGTCGTCACACAATTTCATTGTGTCTACAATGAACTACATTAAGCTCTGCACAAAAACAAATCTCTGTTTCAAGCCTCTGTTCTCACTGTCATAGTAAATGCTTCAGGGGTGAATGCTTCAGGAGTGACTTCTTTAGAGGAGTGACTGTCGCGGTTTCATATTGTGCGTTCAATTAAAAAAAAGCCCTGTTCATTCTCAGATAATATTCTTAGATCTGTAGAGCGTCCTTTTGAACTGTTATCTGAATCATTGTCAAACACAGGTCCAAGCTTTTCAATAAATAACCCAGTCAACGGAATGTTCGACCTTCGGCTTCCTCCTTCTTCCATTGGACCTTTCGGCTTCCTTCTTCGCTCACTCAACCTTCGGCTTCCACTTTCGTTTGCTCAACCTTTGGCTTCCTTTCTTCTTCCGCTAGACCTTTCGGCTTCCTTCTTCGCTTGCTTGACCTTCGGCTTCCACTTTCGCTTGCTCGACCTTTGGCTTCCTTTCTTATGCTAATTCACATTCACGAGTTGTGAATTGTCCTTCTTCTCTATGATAGATGCTCGAGATCAATGCTTAAGGTGAAGTTTTTAACTTGTATATATACGAGTCTCATCAATACCCAAAAGACACGTTTATTGGAGGAGAGGCCGACTTATGATGTCGCATATTAAAATTATATCAGAGAGCCCTTTTTTTTTTAATATTCATCCAATAGACTTATTATTTACATAAATCACATAAGAGAGGCTATACCCACATGGAGGTACCACATCCATGTCGTCACCTTTATCGCAATATCAACTTCATGAAAATTAGAGGTTTTACAAGTCATGCTCATGCTTTGTTTTCCGATAAAGTCGATGCCCTTACTACTGACGGAGAAGATGCAATATGATATTAAATCATGTTATAATGGTGTAGTGGGTCTATAATAATATCACGATCGGAGGTTTGCGATGTTATATTAGGGTTGTTACTATAACCTGTTTGGGTTCGCATGTATTATCACAATCGTAGTTTTAGTGTGGCATTCCTTTAAGACTAGTGATATGACTTCCGACGAGGCAGATGCGATATTACATTAGGGCGTGTTCTATTGGAGCAGTCGGGTCCGTAGCTCAAATTGCAATCGAGGAATTCGAGTGGTAACAGATAATAAAGTCGCCGATATAATTCCTCCGATAACACTGTTAACTCCTCTGTTATGTTAGCTCCTCCAATATTTCATGCGATATCTCTAATATGGCTCTTACTCTTGAGCATATGCAATATTTCAATAAAAATAGTTTGTAGCAGACTCTTACTTTTGGCTTGACTTTCCTGTGGCTTCTCTATGATTTCCGATGGCTACTCTTTGATGGCTCTTTTTCTTGTCTTCCAATGGCTTCCCTAGTGGCTTTCCTCTTTGGCTTCTTACTCCTATTACTTCACGGATCTGTTTCTCCTTGGATTTCCTCCTTGGGTCTATTGCTTCTATTTATATATATATATATATATATATATATATATATATATATATATATTATATATATATATATATATATATATATATATATATATATATATATATATATATATATATATATATATATATATATATATATTCATTCCATATGTTGTATTCAGTCCTTGGGTCCTTCATGGGAAACATTGTGTTATATACCTAGGGGGGGTAATATGGGTACCTTCCTTGGTACCCCATATTAGCCCCCCTAGGTATATACCTAGGGGGGGTAATATTATGATCACAAGAATTTTCCATCACAAACACTACCATATTAACATCAATCACAACCTTCATTAACACACTGGACCCCCCTTGCAGCGCAAATATTACGGGCAGTGTTATTGCCACATTACAAACTAGGGTCCAATGCGGTGATACCTCTGAATAAAGAAGATAATTAGGCTCCACACCCAACACACGTATTGTCTGCAATCACTTGACGGGAGGAATGACAACCTTCCCGTCAATGGCTAAGATATCAAGCATTATTTTCAGTAGGTCCGACCGCACCCATTCCATGTACATAGTTTGCTTTCTTCTTGTTGTTTTCTACCTTGTTGCTTTGCTTATTACCTTTGTTTTCACTTTGTTTGCTTTCCTTACTATTTTTTTCACGTTTGTTTTGTTTGCTTGGTATATTACTGTTTTTGTTTCTGGAAATAAGTGCTTCCAACTACTATGCTCTGGCTTTTGAATAAAGTATTTGGCTGAAATTTGAAGAGACTTGTGACACTGCAGCTGTTGTCTAGTCTTTTGTTCGCCTTATCTGTGCTTGGTTATAACCTTCGACCGATGAAGTCTTGACGGGAAATATGAACCATCTACAAGGGGATTTTTGGTCCAACCATGAACCTGTGTCCACACTAGGAATCCCCATGCCTATACTCAGCCTTCTTCTCTATGTGTTTGAGCTCATCCAACTAGCAGAAACAAAGAAGGGGAAAATCTAAACGAGCAAACCTATGTCAGAGGTCTTACATGATTCTCTGAAGGAACAACCTCTTATTCTCTCAATAAGTTGTGTTCCCTCTTCTGACCCAAAAATAAATAAGTGCTTATGCACAATTTTCTTGAAAAAATTCAAAGGCGAAAGAAGAGAAAGGCTTCCTGCACAGAGAGGTGAACTTGGCCAGTATTTTGTTCGTCTTATCTGTGCTTGGTTATAACCTTTGGCCAATGAAGTCTTGATGGAAAATATAAATCGTCTACAAGGGGATTTTTGGTCCAACCATGAATGTGTGTCCACACTGGGAATCCCCATGCTTGTACTCAGCCTTCTTCTTTGTGTGTTTGAGCTCATCCAACTAGTAGAAACGGAGAAGGGGAAAATCTAAACGAGCAAACCTATGTCAGAGATCTTACATGATTCTCTGAAGGAACAACCTCTTCTTCTCTCAATAAGTTGGGTTCCCTCTTCCGACCCAAAAATAAGTAAGTGCCTATGCATAGTTTTCTTGAAAAAATACAAAGGTGAAAGAAGAGAAAGGCTTCCTGCGCAAAGAGGTGAAGCATGCAACTCCACCGAGGTTTTGACCAGGCTCGCTAGAAATGGATCAATGTGTGTGTTCCTGCATGACACCATCAGGGTATGGTCCAAGCCTACTGGCAGTGGAGCAACACCAAAGATGAAAACTTATACTCTGAAAATCTTCAACTCGCAAGCTAAACTACCCTTCCCGGATTCAAAACACTGCGATCAAGCTGAACTTTTGTTTGTGCTTGACTAAGTTGGCTAAAGGTCAACCATGTATGTCCATGGGGTAAGTGGGGAAGCCGAAGTAACCTCCACAGTGATTCAATACTCCTTGAAAGACCGAGGCCCTATGCTAGTAATGAACCAAAATAGAGAAATTGGAGTTCTACCAGTGTATCGCCAAAGTGTTGTAGCGGTTACAACCACCTCCAAAATTTTGGCCTACACCCATTTTCGGAGCCTCCCTTGAGAGTTTCACTTGATGACTACACACATTCAGGTTCACTCAATGAGCTCGTGTGAGTCTCAACATTCGCCTTTCTTTTTCATTTCACCAAGTCTTGCATGTTGATGTCAAATTCATGCTTGCAACCTTTGTTCTGGTTATGATCAAAGTCTTCGCTTCGTGTGTACTTGTTGTGTTCACTATGAAATCATCTGTCGTACTCACACACAGAGTCACATCCACTATCGCACAAGCATCATCACGGTCAATCAACGATCAATCATGAGTGTCGCGATTGTTGCTTTCACCGTCAGTCAGTCATGTTGAATATGTGTGTTTGATTGGTTTGAGTCGTCACATCGTCAAGTCATGTTGGTGTGTGTTTGTAAGATCACATTTTCATCTTTCACTCATTCACACACTTAGTCAATTTTCTTAGTTCTGACAACCAGACTTCCCTCTGACAGCCGGACCATCGCCCCGCCATCGACTCAATCAATTGTCACCCAGAATAGCGCAAAAGCACCAAGCAAGTATTTTCAAGTTGCGCTGCCTGCAATCAATTCAATCAACCTTCATGTTGGCCACCCGGAGAGTTGGACCTGACATCCACCCCAGGACTGAATCCCCTCAAAAATTGTGCAGAGGCTACTAACTGAAGAAATTGCACAAACGGACCTAATAGACACCTAGTGCCCGTCCTTGTGTCCCTCAGAAAATTGCGCAGTTTTTCTAGTTCGTCCTCCCGACAGTCGACCGGTTGCTCATCCAAGAAATTGTGCATCTTTCCTAAGCAAGCCCTCTATTGTCCAGTAATCCGCTCAACTCAGAAATTGCCCAGAGATGATCAGTAGACCAGCCTCCCAGCCTCAGTGTAGTTTCTCTTGCCAGCAACTCCCAACAACAGACTACCAGTTCCCTCCAAGAATTGCACAGTTTCTGCTGCTAAGCTCCCGGTAGCTGATTGCTAGTTCCCCTTCTGAATTGGGCATTTTTTGCTGCCAGTGACCCAGCAGCCAGCTGCCACTTCCCTCCAGGAATCGTGCAGTCATGGATGCCATGCTCCCGACCAGTTCCTCCAAAAAATTGTGCAATTTATGCATGTTGATCCTCCATGCAAGCCCAAATTGTTCCTCCACAAAATTGCACAAATTATGTTGTCAAGCCCCTGCTACCCGCTTGCTCTGGAAAATGCACAAATTCTGTCTTCCTTGCCTTCCTGCAGCCCGGACTATCCCTCCCAAAATTTGTGCAGTTTTTCCTTCCAGCCGAGCTAGACCTCGTGGGCAATCATTGTCGACTTGAATTGTCCATATTCATCACACAGTGACCCTTGCGCAATTTTCATCAGCAGTGCCTAGAGCCATCATCCCACCCCGCAACCTTGCTACCTTTCCTAGTCACCTGCATTTGAAATGATCATGTGTCATGGTAGACTAGGAGGTTTTTAGATTTTATGTCATCTCGTCATAAGTGACTGTAGGTATAGGTACACCAACAAACATGGCGCGACGACGAATGAGATGAATGAAGGGAGCACATGTGTTACACAACATTTTTTCACTGTCCCTGTGCTCTTCGTTCCTTGATCCTGGAGGACCTCTACAATGAACCCTACATGTTTACCCTTCATGAAGAAACTACCATTATGTCCCTCTTCATGAGCAGAGAAATTCCCTTTTGCACCGTTTCCGCAAAAAAAAAAAAATTCCTAGTTTATAAGTCCGGCACTAATGGCCTTTGTCCTCCTCGCACCAATATGCAGGGATTAACACTGTCCCTAGCACCGACCGGAGCGACTAAGCTTTCTCCCAGTTGCGCTGGTCCTCTTATGGAAATTTTTTTAAATAAAGAGTCGAAGCTTCCAACTCTAAAAGCTTCATAATGGAATTCTGGTAAATGGTTTGGCTGGATGGGGTTGAGGATGTCAATTTGGGCTCCTTTTCCCCTATGATGATGGAACTACCTCAAGAGATAAGACCTTCTACCATAAGAAGAGGATCCATCTCCCATCCATTCATCCTATATAAACCTCCCTTTTTCCCAAGCATAAGCTAATCTTAATATTGGTGTGCTAGTACTAATTAAGTTTGGAGCAAAAAGCAAGCTATTCACAGTTGTAGCTCTCTAGTTGTGTAAGGAGAAGTGTGAATTTGGTTTAGTGTGAAAACTAAATGGAAGAGCCTTAAAACTACTATTATTGAGGCCATCATGGAATTCTATTAGAAGTGTGTGGGAACCTAGTTTTGTTAGAGGAGAATGGAAACATCAAGACAATGGTTGTAATCTCTTCTTGATTCAATATATATGCAATTATCGATTGATTTCCTACATGATTTGTCATCTTACATGTTCATGGATTAATGTTTCTTGACTTGTTAAGTAGGTTGAATTAAAATTTGTCTATTATCACAGTTGTTGTTTGTTGTTGTTTACTTGTTTTAGGTGTTTGAAGAAGTAAACGAGAGATAGCTGGAGCGAGCAAGCAAGGACATCATCAAATGGGATAAGCGTACTAAGAGGTGCGCCCTCTTAATTGGTTCTAACCTAAGGAAATATTCCATAGAATGTATTAGTTGTGGCTAGACCCATTATCAGGCTAGAGGAATTTGTTTGTGTCCGCACTCATAATTTTACTTCACCACAAATTGGCGACCATACTGGGGAGCCAATCCTTATGTTTGTCTTGTTTGAGATTTCATGATTTTGTGTGAACTTTTCTAGTTCCACTTTTTCCCTTTGGTTCTATTTATTTTCTCTTGCTTATTGGTCTTAGTTTGAAATTCATAGTAGCAGATCTGGTCCCTGTTTTAAAAAATATTTTTTTTTCTTGGCTGTCTCACTCAGCGTACTTAATCCGTTGAAAATTGCGTCAATCATCTCGATATGCTGAGAAATAGTCGCGCCGACTGATCTCTAGCGCTTGTTGTCAATTAGGCAGTCGCATCGATGCCTGTAAGTGAAGATTAGGGTTTGTCTCCAACCTTGTCCAGTGTGTTTTTCTCTCATGATTTTGACCCCATAAGCCTTTTAGACCATTTTTTCCCTGACTAGAAAGCTTCTTTTCATTTGGTTTTGTTTGCTTGTTGGCATATCATCTTTCTGCTTGATTTCTTAAGTCATTGGATGGTTAGTGACACTAAGGCATCTAGATCGTCATCCATTCAGTTGATTGTGAAATTAGTAAGTTGAGTTGTAGGTGTACTTACTCCTTGTATTTCGTTTGCGGTTCTTTTACGACTTTGACCTCCATTACACAAGTTTGAAAAGCTTTTGTTTGCTTGTCTAAACTTTTCTTTTCTGATATGGATTACATTGCTTGTCTTGTTTTTGGTAAAGTCGATGCTTCATTAGTTTGAATGAGTCTCACTTTTCGTGTTTTCATTTGCTTGAAGAGCTAATTGCCTCGAAAAAATTTCATTGAAGTATTGTATGCGAAAAATTCATTTTGTTGTTTCATGAAAAGGTATGGAATTCTAGTTTGTTGCATCATTATGCTACGATAGTCAGCGTCAATAAAAACTAGGATTGCATTGCAATTTGAAAAGGAAAAGAACTCTTTTTTCTTTTGAAAGGATTGTTAGAAATGCACTTGTCAGGAAATTAGGAATTGGAATGCATTTTTCATTAGTTTATTTTTTCGAAAAGTGAAGCAGTGAAAGATCATTTTTCTTTCAGTTGCTTGGTTGTTTGCATTTGATTGTGTAGTTTCTACCCTCTCTAGTGTAGGAAATTCATCGAATTGAAAGGGTCTTGTCTCATTTAGTTGCATTTAAGGTTTTTCAAGTCGCATCGCTAAGGCCTGAAAACTTAAACATAACTCAAGATAAACTTTAAAATGAACTCAATTAACCTAAGGCACATTTGACATTTAACGATCATATCTAGAAGGTCTAGGCTAGAGACATGTTCTGATGTCTTTAAACCTAGCATATGTCATTAGCTTCAGCATTAGACAATGCTAGTACGGATTTTTGCTCCCCAAACCGTCGAGCATATAATGGGAGACCCCTCTAGGCTACAATCCTTTATCCTTAGGAAGTCAAGTCGACCACCTTGCAAATGTGATACACCAAACACAACATTCGGGGAGATTGCCTGCTCGTACTTCTCGGTTTGCGAGAGGTATTCTGCGATTCACAGTTGCTTGGTAATCCTGTTTACCTAGGTCATCCAGAGCAGTCACTTGATCTTTTTGACTCATTAAACTTAAAAGATCATTCGAGCGCTTGTCCTTTCAAGTTCGTTTCCAATCGAAAGTGATAGAGTCATCTTTGTTTCTTTTTCAACTCTTAAAAATGAAAGAGAACCAGTCTGTTTATGCATCTTAATAATTGATTGCCCACGATCTGATAACATCCTATTAGTCTTTTCTAGACTAAATCGTGAGTTTCCCTTAAAGAACATTTTAAAGCCTTAAAGTTTATTTTTTTGTCAACTAAGACAAGGTCATCGTGGCTAAACCATCTAGTTCACCTAGTTCCTCTTTCTCTCTAATCCAAATTGGATCCATAAAAGAACTGTCAAAGAGAACCATGACTGTATCAGGTCGGGACAAACTTCTAAAAATTCCAAAAAAACGATAAAAAACACCCTAAACCAGTGGCAATGGCAACCAGCGTGGAACGACAAGGACCTAGGTCAAAGCGTGCTGACCGAGGCCCATGGAGACTGCACGGGAGGCCGTATTAGCCCCTGGGAGCCCCGGATCGGGAAAAAGAGGTGGATTTTGATCGTTGGGCAAAAAGGGCTGAAATGGAGAAGCCCCGAGCACTCAGATGTGTGGGGAGCCAGAGAATCGTGGGCGAAAAATTGAAAAAGAGCTCAACGACAAGGCAGGACCCGCGCTCGGAAAAACTGGCGGTATTGATCGGGGTACCCTCAAACGGTAAGTGGTTTTGGAGAAATTGGAGCGATCCCACTCAAAGATCGACGCATGGCAAGTAGAGGAGAGAGAAAACCACCATTGATCGCACGCTAAAGGTCGAGCAAGTCAACCGTGCAAAACATGCGTATGGCGTCATATCTGGAGGCACCAAATCAGACGGCTGAGATTGCGCCTGATGGGGGAAGCGAAATCGACAAAGAAATGAGCCATGATTTAGACGGATTTGAAGTCCGTTTTGACCACCACGGTGGAGGGAGACTCATTCCACGATGTAACCAAAGAATTGAACCGACGAAAGGCTGTCGCAGTTCGCAGGAGGACATGTGGCCACTCCCTGTGAGCTAATGATGACGTCGAGCCAAGGAACTCCGAGCGCAGTTGTAGAAGGCGATTCGACGGAGGCAGAAGAGGAATTGAAAAGACATGGAAACAAATGGCTTAAAGCCATGAACAGAGACAGAATACACAGTCAAGGAGAGACAGGGGAACCAGAATCCCGAGAGGAGGACGGAACGTAGGGAAAAAGATAATGAAGCAAAAGCAGGAGAGGACAAAGGGCCGAGCTGACCAATGGCAGCGTCGAGCACCAGAGAGCTTGAGGGATTCAATCCATCCTAGAGAGGATCTGTCTGGACTGAGCACCACATTGGGCTCTTTCCATTGTAGACCAGAAGGTCACAGAGCTAGTAGGCAAACGATTCTGTGCACTCAAGTGGCTTGGGGAATCTAAGAACCACCCTGCCAAGAAAATCTGCATCAAGTAACTCTTATTGAGCTCCTGCATTGTAATTCTCTGCTTAAAACACAATAAAATAAGGCCACCACTAAAGCTGGACCAGAGATGTAGCCCTGGAGAATAGGGTGAACTCCTTATTAATTTCTTGTGTTCTTGTATTTGCTTATTGTATTTCTCTGTTGTCTTTCCATTCAATTATCTGTGTATTGGAAATCTGATCGATCTGTTGCTTAAATAACATAGACACACACCAACATATGAGTCTGTAATACATTTAACTAATAAATTTTTAGCTAGGGTCACTCATAGGGTGATTATCAGATCAAGTGGTATCAAAGCTCTAGGCTGTAAGGTTGGACAAGTTTATGTTGGTTTAGCTGTTGAATTCTCACTAGATCAAAGCTCAAATTAGGAGAAGGAGAGTTGGTCGACACTAATTCTAAAATTGGGAGAGTCTATCCTCAAAAGACAATGTCAGAGGAAGGTTCTGTGGGGCCAGACCCTCAATTCATAGAAAGTTTCCTACCTATAAATTCTATGGTAGAAGAAATGTATGGAGACTTTAGAAAGAATAAGGATGAAGATTCATTAGGTTCTAAACAAGATAAAGAAGAAGATGAGTCTCATTCCCATGACCACTCAAAAGGAAAAGGGAAAGAGGAAAACTTTCTCACACCTCCTAATAGCCCTGTGCATAATAAGAAAGCATCTTTGATTAAGCTAGATGTTAAATTTGACTTGCCTATATATGATGGAGAGCTAAATGCTGAAAAGTTGGACAATTGGATTAGACAAATTGATGTGTATTTCAAAGTGCAGAACATCGAATCAGACAAGAGAAAAATTCAGCTAGCAAGCCTACGCCTAGGAGGCACTGCCTTGGTTTGGTGGGAAGGCAGAACCCAAGCTGACATGAAAAGACATGGTAAGACCATCTATGTCTAGAGTGAGCAACAAGCCATGATGAGTTGGCAACTCTTCGGCAGTTAAAAGGGCAAAGTGTGCAAGGGTACACTCAAGAATTTAGAAAGAGAGCATTGATTCTAGGGATCATTAGACTCACCAAAGACTCTCTTGAAGTACATTGGTGGTCTACACAGCTACATGAGGCATACCATCCTCATGTTTAATCCCACTAGTATAGATGAGGTATCTGTACAAGCTACTCATCTAGAAACTAGAGGAAAGAATGGAAATCC